>WSFP011363706.1:0-32646 GCA_009831015.1 Picea engelmannii
GGAAGATATTTTGAATGAGAAAGAGTTCGGGGGAGATGTTTTCATATCAAAGATTGTTAAGTCATTTTTCTAATTTTTAATTTAGATCCTCTATGTGCTACAATTAGGAAGAAAGTATGAGTGTTGAAAGGTTTTTGTTTTTGGACTGTTCTAGTCTATGTTTTGAGGAAGTGTGATCCCTAAGAAGACATATTTTGTTGATTCTAGAATAATGTAATAAGTAATTTTTAGGACTGTTTGAAGACAATTCGGAAGCATATGATAAAGAGTCGACAAGATAGGAAATGTATATTTTTATTTAGAACTTTAAAATATCAAATATAATATTTTTCTCCTGGAAAAAATGCATATGTGTGTACACATAAACACTAGTATAGATCCATCTTAACTTCATATCTTAAACACTAAAAAATTCACATAACAAATTTTTTTTGTCCCACTCGATGCTTAACAGATCCAAAGTTAATATAAATCTATGTCAGTTTGATCCAATACCTTCCAAGGGTCAATCTAAGTTATTACGAAAAAAAAAACTCTCCCTCTCACCAATAGAAAAGAACCACACAATTGTAACACACCTGAACCCCTTAAGCTCTCTTAAGCTAGTGGGGTGTACACATTTTTTCTTTTATTTTCCCAAAAACACCTTTCTTAATCACCCCTCTAAATACAATTATGATCTCATAATCCAATTCAGTGCTCTTCGACAGATTTTCGACGATTGTAACCATGCTCACCGAGCTCGAGATCAAAATTTATGGAATTTTTAAGTTTGTAGGCATTCTTCCACCCAAAACCACCTCACGTCCACATGGACCTTCACCACTTGTACCATTCCATGTGGCACCGCCTAGCGTTGACCTATCAAGACACATATACAACTAGAAACAGCCTTGGAGGCAGTTACATACCTTACTAGGCACCATGATTCAATGGATCCACCGCACTTGACACTACCTAAGACCTTCTCGGTGGTTGGTTATCTGGTGGTACAATCCCTAGGACCATACCCCAACCAGGAACACACCCCCACTAGCACCTCAACCTACTGGACAACTCATTCCACCGGAAGCCTTACCCCACTGGGCACCAGGCCCCCGGTTAATTCATAAGCCTCCAACCTAACACGCTCGATCTGGTGGTCGAACTGGCACCATGGACACATGGACCTGACACGGCACAATGATGTGGCCCAACATGTGGTACATTACCTCCATGACACATTGACTAAACACAACAAAGAACATCATCACAAAGCATAAGGCTCCTCCCCACTCAGGTGTTGACACTTGTCCACTTCTTATTGGCTCAACTATGTCATCTTGACATCATCAGCATGTGCCCCAACTTCCTCCCACCCATACCCTCACAAAGGAAAGGGTTAGAACCCTTCTTGAAAATTTTCCCAATAAGGCACCAAGAAACCAAAAAGTAAAGGTAAAGTGTCGGTTCCTGGGAGCTCCAGTGGCCCGAAGGTGTGGCTACTCCTCTTGACATCCAATGGTTGAGATTTCTCCATCCTCATATATGACGATTAAGGTTTAACCTCAGCTCACAGATTCATAGAGGCCACAGGCCCTCTCCTTAGACCTGTTCCAATTTGGCGGTGACACTTGTCCTCTTCCAATAGGTTAGACTGACCACCACGTGGCACAGTACGTAAGCACATCACTCACACATTCTCATCTTCTCCACTAATAAATTCGCAAAGGGGAGGTAGAGTTAGATTCCTTTCCCATAATCCTACCCAAATGGCACTGCAATTAACAAGGCCTTCGACGTAGATCCTCTAACACTCTGGTTATCCAATGACCCGATTAATCGAGGCTCCACCTTCAGTTCCTAAATCTCTTGTGATGATCAAATGACAGAGGTTTATCCTCCCCTCCGATCCAACGGCTACTATTTCTCTTCGGATTTAAACACGAATCCAAACGGGTTAAGGTTATCTTTGGATTTACCATATTTGCAATCTTTTGCAGTGTCTTCTCGCAGGGTCATTAACTCAGCTCTCTCATGCTCTAGACTCTCCCCTTCGATAAGGAAACAATGTTCCCCTCAAATACCCTAATGAAGGTTTTCCATATCCTATAAAATTTCCATTTCAAAAATGTAACATCCCCATTATAATCCCCAGTTTGATTAATGCTTATGTAGATATATTATGTGGTTGCGACCAAGCGATGTAATATGTGAATTGTATTTCAATGTTTTAATAATAAAATGTGATGTCAGTTGCTAAGTGGATATGGACAAGAGATGGGGGATGAATTAATTCACAAGAGAGGGGAGTGTCTAGGATAATGGCCAAGAGGGATCCAAGGGGATAATTACCCATGTTTATAGATTTAACTCATTTTCCTAAATATGTTATTGTATATGAAGTTTTGATTTTTGATTGAGTGTTCCCAAAGCCAATCATTGAATACATGTAAGAGGTGGGTGTGAGTGGTCACATATTTTTGATTGAGTGTTTCCAAATACAATCATTGAATACATGTACGAGGGTGGGTTTGAGTGGTCACATCCTGAAGTTATTGAACACATGGGGGTTGAGTACAATCTGATGGGAGAAGTAACGATAGTTTGAACAACTTGGGCAGTAAGTTGATTTTTTGCATGGGAAACGAACAGAGGCAAAAGAAAACAGATCCGGATGACAATGCAGCTGACGAAGGCAAAGTCTGTAGCACAAGATAGAGTGTAATTGGAGAGAATTGGAGCTGGAGAAATGAAGAGTCCGATTGTCCGACCAGAAGAGTGAACTCCTGCATGAGTTGCACTGAAACAACAAGTGTTGTTGTTGGCTTGCTGATAGTTTTTTTAGCAGTAGTGTTCCCTTGAACTCCCAGTTGAGAGATTCCTAGTTGTCTATGCCAGAGAGACCTTGATAAACAAAGGGCTCATTCCTTATGTTAACCTTGCTAAATGGACGTTACATCCCTTGGGATAACCTTGATAAACGAATGGTGCATTCCTTGGGTTGGGCAGGTCAAGCAAAAGAGAGTTGGTGGAGAAATCGGGATAGTTGTAGGAGAATATCAGTTGGGTTGAGAGATTTATGAGCTATGAGTGGACTATGAGAGACCACCCCCTTTTGTGGATTGATAGCCTCATCTCAGGGGTCACTGGCTGTTGATATTTGGAACAGTCAGTCTACGGTTGGGTGGAATGTCCATCCCAAGCAGTTGGTTGCATGATTCTTGTTTAAGATAAGTATTTTATCTTGTGTTGAGTTATTTACATGTGTTATGGTTGTGCATGAACTCTGTGTAAACGAGAATGACTTACATGTTGTTGTAATGAACAGTTTAGTTGTATTTCATGTTGATTATTAGCATGTTTTAGATTAATATGTTTTATGGTTATTGTTGTACCTAAATTTGTTATAAATTGTAGTTGTAGGCTATGGGGAAACGCATAACAGCAAAGGAATGGATTTAATTAGCAGAATATTTGTGTTATGTGTATTCCGCACGTATTGTTTCCTAGATGGAGGCTAGGCACGTTAATAAAATGGTATCAGAGCTGATAAAGACAAAAAAAACTGTGACATGGCCCAGCCATGGCAGTTAGGTACGTTACAAAGTGGTATCAGAGCCCAGTTTTTCAACAATGAGCCTGGATGGGTCAATTAAGTGGAACGTGGAAGTGAAAATTATAGAGTTTGCAAGCGAACTATTTGACAGAATGTCGGGAAGAGTTCATTTGTATATTGTTTGACAAAATGTTTACGGTGTTCCATGGTGAAATTGGATTAAATTGAGCAAAACCCCAAGTTCCTGCAGCTAAATAATGGCAATTTCGAAGTGAAAGAGATGAATTTGAAAAGCAGCAAACAAATGTTTATGTACAGGGATTGATTTGGTTGTATTGAGCTTATTCGCATAGCTCTATTGAGAACCCAAGAAGGAATTTCATTTTTGGTCGAATTTGAGCATTTTTGGGATTTTGGAAAATAGGCGAAATTGGAAAATTTTCAGTAATTTTTTTTGTACGTTGATGTCAGCATGATGTGGGGGAGCCATGTGTCAATTAACGTAGCGGCGGGTGACATGTACTGCTATTATGGCAGGTACACAGAGGCAGGGAGTTAGAAAATGGTTAAATGTTGGACTTATTGTGAGTCTCTAAGTCTATGAGGCCAGGCGTTCACAAAGTTAGAAAATGGCTAAGTGTTGGACTTATTATGAGTTTGTGAGTCCGTGAATCCGCAAGTCTGTGAGTCTGTAAATTTAGAAAAATGAATAAGTGTTGGGACTTATTATGCGTTCGTGATTCCATGAATCTGCGACTCTGTGAGTCTGCAAAGTTAGAAAATGGCTACGTGTTGGACTAATTATGAGTCTGTGAGTCTGCAAGTCCACAAAGTTAGAAAAATGACTAAGTGTTTGGACTTATTATAATTATGTGAATCCGTGAGTCCAAAAATTTAGAAAAATAACTAAGTGTTGGGACTGATTATGAGTCTGTGAGTCTGTAAGTCTCAAGAAGTGGAAAAATGACTAAGTGTTGAAACTTTTTGAACTGACTTATGAAAGAAAAGTTACAAGATTGTGAGTTTGTGAGTCCACAAGTCCGCAACTCCGAAGAAGTGGAAAAATGCCTAAGTGTTGAAACTTTTTGGACTGACTTATGAAAGAAAAGTTACAATATTGTGAGTCTGTGAGTTCAAAGAAGTGGAAAAATGACTAAGTGATGAAACTTTTTGGACTTACTTATGAAAGAAAGGTTACAAGATTGTTAGTTCGTGAGTCTGCAAGTTCGTGAGTCCGGAGAAGTGAAAAAATGACAAAGTGTTGAAACTTTTCTGAGTGAATTATGAAAGAAAAGTTACACGATTGTGATTCGATGAGTCTACGAGTCTGAAGAAGCAGAAAATAATCTAAATGTTGAGACTTTTTATGAGTCCATGAGTTTGAATAGATGGAAAAGTAATATAAGTGTTGAAACTTTTCGAGCGAAATTATGAAAGAAAGAATTTGGATACAATATGGGAACACAATTGTACATAATTTCATGAATCTTGTTAATTATTTTAGCTTAACAAATTTTGTTAGCTATAGATCTTGCAGAATTAGAGGTACGGAAAGAAACTTAGTTCTTATATGAGGACTAAATTCATGGAAGGTGCTTAAGGGTCTTACAGCCATGGGGAAGAGTTCAAAAGTCTGCATATCAGCATGGGGAATGCTAAGACGAAGTCAAATGGAAGAAGTGATAGGCAAGAGCCTGTCACTATGAGAAGTATGCATGGGGAAGTGTAGAGGGATGATAATGAAAGGATTATAAAGACTCGAGAAGAGATACTTTAGAGTTTAAACATGTTGCATAATCAATTTCAAAAAGATGTTGGCACCAAGAAAGCAGTTAGTGCTAGACAAGTATCAACATCTAGATCTCACAGCAAAAGGGATGATCATGGAAATGATAGATGGTAAAGAAGCATGAGCAGGCTCTATCATTATCCAAGACAATCCACTAGAATAACTCATGCAAGTTCAGGACCAGGAAGAAACCCAAGTGTGTCTCTTGTTGGAAATAAAAAAAGAAGGCTCGGTGTGGACATATTGCAAGGTAAACTTAGGAAAATAAAGCTACGTACTTTCAATGGTGAGCATAGGCAGGGAGAAGATGTAGAGGCTTGGATGTTGTAATTGAAGAAATATTTCCAGATGCATGACTACCTATCCCAAGTAGAAGCTAGGATTTCCACCTACCACTTGCAAGGAAAGGAATCCATGTGGTGAGATCAACTTAAGCAAGAAAATAACCTCTATGAGAAGTGAATCTCATGGATGCAATTCAAAGGATATTTCCAAGAGAAATATTTGTCTGAGCATTAATATGAGAGAAAGATTAAAGAGTTCTTTGAACTCAAGTTAGGAACCATGACAATGGAAGAATATGAGAAGTGGTTCTTTGAATTGTTGAAGTACGTTGACTTCATCAAGGATGAGAAGGTTAAAATCCAAAGGTTTATAAGTGGGTTACCCTCCTTCTATAGTGACAAGATTCAATATGACAACCCCAAGACCTTGGAGGAAACCATAAGGAGAGCAAGGCACCTTTATGAGCAAAGCAAAGGAAGGCCAGTGTTCCAAAATGCTTGGAATGAAAATATGAAAGAGAAAAAGGATCAAAGGCAGGAAGGTTTTAAGCCACCCTTTTTCAGAAATAACTCCCAAGCAAGTCAACAAGGCCAAACAGCCCAAAATTATCAAAAGAATGCAGATTCATCTGGGAAAAGGCCAAGGCAAAAGCCTGTTCAATGTTGGGGATGTGGGAGATATCACTTATATACAGACTGCCCTCATAAAGGAGAAAGAATGAGGATTGTCCACAACATTTATGAGGCTAAAATAGTGGCAGATATGGGAGGAAGTATGCCAAGGATTTATGCAGTCTTGGACGAAAAGGAGGTAGAATATCAATCTCCCATGATCGAAGTGGAAGGTAAGATTGATAACCATCCCATAGAAATGTTAATTGATTCTGGAGCTACCCATAGTTATATAAATTCTAACATTGTTGAAATATCTCACTTGCAAAGAAGTAAGAATAAGAAATCTTGGTTAGTTCAGTTGGCCACGGGGGCTAAGAGAAAGATCAATGAGTTGGTTAAATATTATCAAATAGACATGAATGTACCCAACACGAAGGTAGGTGTAAACATCATACCATTGTGTTCATATGACTATATAATTGGAATGGATTGGTTGGGAAAGAATCATGTTGTCCTAGACTGTTGCAACAAGACAATCACGTGTCTTGATGAGGAAGGGAAACAAGGCAAGATTCAAGGCATTCCAAGAGTTGTAGTTGTTAGAGATACTTCAGCTATGCAGTTGAAGAAGATCTTCAGGAAGGGATGCCAGGTGTTTGCATCCCATATGGAGGAGGTTGCCAAAGATAAAGTGACAAGCATTGAAGACCATCCAGTCTTGAGGGATTTTCAAGACATTTTTAGAGAAGTTCCAAGATTTCCACCAAAGAGAGACATTGATTTCTCTATCGATTTGGTGTCGGGAATTGCTTAGTGTCTAAGACACCATACAGAATGGGTACACCGAAATTGAAGGAGTTGCATATGCAACTTGAAAATTTGTTAAAAAATGGGTATATACACCCAAGTGTGTCACCTTGGGGAGCATCGGTTCTATTTGTAAAGAAGAAGGATGGAACCTTAAGGATGTGTATTGATTTCAGGCAACTTAATAAGGTTACCATAAAGAATAAGTATCATTTACCTAGAATTGATGATTTGTTTGATCAGTTGAAAGGTGCAAGAATATTTTCAAAGATTGAATTGAGATCATGCTATCATCAAGTAAGGATAAGGGAATAAGACATCATCAATATAGCATTCAGAACAAGATATGGGCATTATGAATTCACGGTAGTGCCATTTGACTAGCAGTTTTTATGTGTTTGATGAATGGAGTGTTCTGAGAGTACCTGGACAAGTTTGTGATTGTGTTCTTAGATGATGTACTCATCTATTTGAAATCAGCAGAGGAACATGAGAAACATTTAAGGATGGTGTTACAATTTTTGAGAGAGCACAAATTATATGCTAAGCTAAGTAAGTGCATATTTTATCAAAAGAAGATTCATTACTTGAGGCATATAATATCAGCAGCAAGGATAGAAGTGGATCCTGATAAGATAGAGGCAATTACAGGATGGCCAACGCCAAAGAATGTGATAGAGGTTAGATCATTCATATGTCTTTTCGGTTATTACCAAAGATTCATAAAAGGTTTTTCAAAGCTTGCAAGTCCAATCACTTCTTTGAAAAAGAAGGGTGTGAATTTCAAATGGACTTCCAAGTGTAAAGAGAGTTTTCAACAGTTGAAGGGAATATTGACAAGTGATCCAATCTTGAATATTGTAGATCCAAACAAATATTTTTTTGTGTGCATTGATGCATGCAAGGAAGGGCTTGGTGGAGTCCTTAGTCAAAAGGATCAAGTGGTATGTTATGAGTCCCGAAAAATAAAAGAGCATGAGAGTAATTATGACACCCATGATTTGGAGTTGGCAGTGATTGTACATGCATTGAAAATGTGGAGGAATTACCTTATGGGTAAGAAATTCGAGCTAAGGACGGATCATTGTGGTCTGGAGCATTTGTTTGGACAACCAACACTAAATGATAGGAAAACTAGATGGTTGGAATTTCTGAGTGCATATGACTTCGAAATTAAGCACACAAAGGGAAAGGAAAATCAAGTGGTCTATGCACTCAACAGGAAAGCTCATGAAGTGCATATTGCAGCCACTAGCATGTATGGGACAGATCTTAAAGACAAAGTTATTGGAGTAGTCGATTCAGATCAGAATTATTTCAAAACAAAAGAGACACTACAACAAGGAAATTTTCAGTAGAAATTCAATTATTAGAAGTTGGAAGAAGATGGAATTCTCATGTACAAAGGTAAGGTGTATGTGTTGAATTCCAGTGAACTAAAAAATGCAGTTTTGAAGGAGATGCACAATGTGCCATATGTCAAGCACCCAAGATATCAGAAGACAATTGAAACAGTAAGAAGCTAATATTTTTGGCTGGGAATGAAGAAAGAAGTGGCTAATTACATCGCCAGGTGTCTAGAATGCCAAAAAGTAAAGACAAGACATAGACACCCAAAAAGTTTGCTACAACCATTACCCATTCTGTAATGGAAGTGGGAAGTTGTCTTAGTTGATTTTATTACTAAGATGCCTAGAATAGTGAAGCAACATGATTCAATCATGGTGGTGGTGGATAAGTTTATTAAAGAAGCTCATTTCATTCCAGTAAATACTACACACAATGCAGCAAATATTGCAGATATTTATATGAGAGAAGTTGCTGGGATACATGGAGTGCCTAAGGCAATAGTTTCAGACAGGGATCCAAAGTTTACTTCTAATTTTGGAGGGGTTTGTTCAAAGGCTTTGGGACAAATTTAAATCTTAGTACATCATATCATCCAGAGTCTAATGGGAAAACAGAAAGGACTAACAGAATAATTGAAGACATGCTTAGAATGTGTGGAACAGCCATCAAAGTGGGAAGATTATATCCATTTAGTTGAATTTGCCTGCAAAAATGGGTATCAGGCCTCCTTGAAAATGATTCCATTTGAGGAATTGTATGGTAGGAAATTTAACACCCCATTGAGTTGGGATAATCCAACAGATAGAGAAAGTGTCGGGCCGGAATTGTTAAAATAAATGGAAGATCAAATGGAAAGGATTAAGCAGAATTTGAAGGTTGCCCAAGATGGGTAGAAAAGTTATGAAGAGAGGAACAGAGTTTTCAAATATTTCAAAGTGGTAGAACATGTGTTTTTGAAAGTGAAGGCAAAGAGGAGTTCGCTAAGATTAGGAAGTTGCCCAAAGTTGGCAACAAGATATTGTGGCCCTTTTGAAATATTAGAAAAAATAGGGCCAGTTGCATACATGTTATCTTTTTCTACATCAATAAAAGTGCATAATGTATTTCATGTATCATTACTTAAAAAGTATGTACATGATGTTAATCATGTCATTGATTGGAATGTGATCCAAGTGGAGCACGAAGCAAATTTTCGGGTGGAATCAATACACATCCTAGACCGGAAAGTCAAAGTGCTCATGAACAAAGCCATAGGGTTGGTAAAGGTTCAATGGACCTGCTACAGTCTTGAATATGCTACCTAGGAGCATGAACAGAACATGTAGGTGGAATACCCATAAATTTTGTAAAGTTTTGAAGAAGACAGAATGCAAGACTTTGTTTTGAGCAACTAGAGTTCTGGAACCACATTTCAGAGTCCTAACCAACTGCGTTGGGGACCTTGATAAAATAATGGCTCATTCCTTGGGTTAGCCTTGATAAACTGGTGGTACATCCCTTGGGCATACCTGATAAATGAATGGTGCATTTCTTGGGTCGGTGAGTTGAGAGGAACGTGATATTTTGGTTGGAGTTATTGTTGGAGTTGCTAAATTGCATAAATTTTATTTTAAGTATTATGATGTAAATTTGCATATATGTATATCGGAATAGAGTGAACTGAGGATGACACACAATTGTAGGGGAGGGGGAATGTAAAATCCCCATTATAATCCCCAATTTGATTAATTCTTATGTAGATATAATATGTGGCTACTACCAAGCGATGTAATATGCAAATTGTATTTCAATGTTTTAATAATAAAATTTGATGTCAGTTTCTAAGGGGACATGGACAAGATATGGGGGATGAATTGATCCACAAAAGAGGGGAGTGTCTAGGATAATGGCCAAGAGGGGTCCAAGGGGAGAATTTCCCATGTTTATAGGTTTAACCTGTTTTCCTAAATCTGTTATTGTATATGAACCTTTTGATTTCTGATTGAGTGTTCCCAAAGTCAATCAGTGAATACATGTAAGAGGGTGAGTGTGAGTGGTCACATCTTTCTAATTGAGTGTTTCCAAATCCA
This sequence comes from Picea engelmannii, assembly GCA_009831015.1. Classification (NCBI taxonomy): domain Eukaryota; kingdom Viridiplantae; phylum Streptophyta; class Pinopsida; order Pinales; family Pinaceae; genus Picea; species Picea engelmannii. The sequence goes on from WSFP011363706.1 coordinate 10,453, forward strand.
ATAATTGAATACATGTATGAGGGTGGGTGTGAGTGGTCACATCCCGAAGTTATTGAGCACATGGGGGTTGAGTACAATTCGTTGGGAGAAGTAACAGTTGTTCAAACAACTTGGGTAGTGAGTCGAGTTTGTACATGGGAAGCGAATAGAGGGAAAGGAAAACAGAGTTGGATGTCGATGCAGCCAAGGAAGACGAAGTCTAGAGCGTAAGATGGAGCGTAACTAGAATGAATTGGAGCTGGAGAACTGAAGAAACCAGTTGTCAGGTCAGAAGAGTGAACTCCTATGTGAGTTGGACTAAAACAACAAGTGTTGTTGTTGGCTTGTTGATAGTTTTCCTAGCAGCAGTGTTCCATTGAACTCCCAGCTGAGATATTTTTAGCTTCCTATGCCAGATAGACCTTGATAAATGAATGGCTCATTCCTTGGGTTAGCCTTGATAAACGGATGGTACATCCCTTGGGCTAACCTTGATAAACTAATGGTGCATTCCTTGGGTTGGGCAGGTCAAGCAGAAGAGAGTTGGTGGAGAGTTCAGGATACTTGTAGGAGAATATCAGTTGGGTTGAGAGATTTATGAGTTCTGAGTGGACTGTGAGAGACCATCATCTTTTGTGGATTGCTAGCCTCATCTCGGGGGTGACTGGATGTTGATATTTGGAACAACAAGTCTATGGTTGGGTGGAACGTCCGTCCCAAGCAGTTGGTTACATGATTCTTATTTAAGATAAGTGTTTTATCTTGTAATGAGTTATTTACATGTGTTATGGTTCTGCATGAACTCTATGTGAATGAGAATGACTTACATTTTGTTGTAATGAGCGGTTTAGTTGTATCTCATGTTGATTATTAGCATGTTTCAGATGCATATGTTTTATGGTTATTGTTGTAGCTAAATATGTTATAAATTGTAGTTGTAGGCTATGGTAAAATAGATAACAGCAAAGGAATGGCTTTAATTAGAATAATATTCATGTTATGTGTATTCCACGCATATTTTTTCCTAGTTGCAGGATAGACATGTTAATAAAATGGCATCAGAACTAATAAAGACAAAAAAAATTGTGTGGTGTAGCCCATCCATGGTGGTTGGGTACGTTACAATAAATAGGGAAAATCTGGGGTTATCGACCTACGCTAGACATTCTCATACACTTTCACAGTTAACACATTTAACAAATAAGGGAGGTTATACCACTTCTTTTAACCCGGAATTTTAACAATCATTCATTAAACTCATATATTCAACATGAACAGGAAGCATTTTATAACCATTATTAAGAATTCAAGATACATTGCAAGTAAAAACACTTACCTATTCAATAGTATTTTCCATCAAACCAACTGACTGAGGGTAAAGGCTTTTCCACCCCACCATAGGATATGTTGCGCTTTTTATTTCTAGAACAAGCCACCCCTATGTCAATCCATGATACCACTAGGGGACTCTCACAATTGACTCAACAAGTCAAATAATGGATCATGAAGGTTACTATCCTTCACTCAACTAGAAACATCATAAGTTTCCCCCTTCCCACTGAGCTCAGCACCTCCACGAGTATATCAATTGCCTTCCTAACTGGATTTCCTCTAAACAAGGTAGTCCCTTCTCTTCTACACAATCCCTCGATGACCTCCCCTTACCAGCGTCAATTTCTTTCCAGCCAACACCAAGTTGTGGCCCTCTTTTTCTCCAGTATGGATATGGGTCTTCTCTGTTCCATAGTGACCATTCATGTCTCGGGCATGTTTCCCAGTTATTCTTTTCTAAATTTTGTATATTGGATCTCTTTCTACTCATACCCATTTCCTTCCATTTTCTCCCCATTTCTGCACAAACATGTTTGTCTTTGCTTCTATGTGTTTCTTTTTTGTGTGTGTCCTCTTCTTCCTTGACTAGAACATCCTCCTCTTCCTCTGAATCCCCACTGGATTTTGTAAGAAGTAAGCTCCCAGGGTTAAGCTTCCAATTTGAAGGGGAAATATTTGTTGCGTCCTTCTGGCTAACACTACATCCAACAATTCACTTCTCCAAGTACCAATTTTGAAGGAAGTTATAATTGTCCCAACCACCCAGTCTGCATTCCACTAACAATTCCTTATGATCAAGGTAAATAGTGTACTTTTGGATAGTTTATGCATTCAAGTCATGTCGGTGTAGGTTGGGTTGTTGGGAAAGATTCATATTCTCCTCATTAAAACTTCCCCGCTCCACCTCACTAGTCCCACTTGTGGTATAGTGGCCAGTACTGCAAGGCTTCCCTCTCGGTCAACTGATTGGTTTTTTTATTAACATAAAACACAATTACAATATTCATTATTCAAAATGAATAAAGTCTTAAAATTAATTGCAATATGGGGGGGAAACAGGGTTTTACATTCCCCTCCCCCTTAAGGAAACATTTTCCTCATTATTTTTAACACCATATATGCAATTTTATAGAGAGAAAAAAAATGGGTATGTCACTCTCATGGCATCCTCTAGTTCCGATGTGGCCTCATCTGGTCCAAAGTGCTTCCCTTCCACCTTGACCTTCATGACAGCTCAGTTCTGGAGAAATGTATCTTTCCTTTCTAGAATGCATTGAGGCTTGAGTTGAAATTCTCCCTCAGGTTCCACCTGTATCAAAATCCAATGAATAACATGATTAGAATCATGAATATACTTCTTTAATAAAGATACATGGAACACATTGTGAGCTCTAATAGTAGGTGACAGGGAAAGTCTATATGCCATTATTCCTACTATGTCTAGGACATCAAGTGGTCCACAATAGTGGGGTGCCAACTTGGCACAAGTTCTCATTCTCAGATAACTCTTGGGTTTCACTCTGAGATACACATGATCTCCCACCTTAAATTCCTTATAATTTCTTTTGCTATCTGCATAGATTTTTTGTCGATCTTGGGTTGCTTTCAAATTATTCCTTATTCTGATCATTTTGTGTTCCATTTCTCTTAAAAGGTCTATCCCAAGCATGATCATATCCACTAGATTTTCCCAACTAATTGGAAGTCTACATTTTTCGCCATACAAAGCCTCAAATGGACTCGTCCTCGTTGACTCTTGATGGCCATTGTTGTAGGAAAATTCTACCAATGGTAGATATTCTTCCCACTATTTGGGTTGATGCATGAAATGCATCCTCAATATATCTTTTAGCACTTTTTTCACCCTTTTGGTCTGTCCATCTGTTTAGGAATGGTAAGTTGTGTTGAATTCTAGTTGTGTTTCCAAGCCTGGAAACAAGCCTTTCCAGAAATTTGGTATGAATTTCACATCTTTATCTGAAATAATAGTCTTGGGTATTCCATGCAACCTGAAAATTTCTCTCATGAAAAACATTAGCAACATCTATAGCTTTAAAGGTAGAATTAATTGGGATAAAATGAGTTTCCTTTCTCAACTTATCCACCACTACCATGATTGCATCATGTTTCTTCAATTTCCTTGGAAAACATGTAATAAAATCCATGGAAATAGTTTCATGTTAAAATATGTGATGTGCTTGTTTAACCATAGAAAATATCACAATATTGTCACCCAATAATAGGCACACAACCACCCCTTAGTATCGTAACCTTTGATACATAAAATAATTCTGGAAGCAGCACTAGACCCAACAGATAACCAAGAGAGAGTGCACCTTTCTCCAAGGATAGTGTACCAAGAAGAAATTCCCAAGCCACAGACCAATACCAGTTCCCAACTACAATCCTTGCATTTGCACTCCTCCTCTAGACTTGTGCACCACTTGACTTGAGTGTAAATGTGTATCTAAATGAACTCAAGTGCCCTCTATTTATAGTGCTCTTTGTCAACTGTCTAGGTCAACTTCTTCTTTTGGAGGGTAATAATTTAATATTAATTATTTTATTGAGTTGACTTGTCTTCTAAGGTTCTTACACATATTTTTAGGGTTTCTCTAGCTTCTGGAATATTCTAATCTAGTCATAGGTTACACATGGAGGTTGATACCTCCCGCAGTGAGCATAGTATCAACACTCCCTCCTAGCTGAGGTACTAATTGTAATGGTCTCAAACACATCCATCCATTTCACATGGTATGGGAAAGGTTCACATAGTCTTGCATACCATTCTACATGTAGCATCATCATAGCCACACAATCTATCCCATGATCATGTAGACCAAGTCACGAACATCATCATCACTATTAGTATCATCTGATAGCATCCTAGCATCAAAAATAAATCATCATCTACATCATCTCTCGAGGCCATACTCCATATGATTAATCAGGCATGATGTTGAATAAGTCAATTGTTGGACTCGACGTATTTAACAGAGTGTCTCACATAAGTCACTCACTCAACAAAGTGATACAGGGACCATTCTTCTAATTCGGACATACATCCTAGAAGAATGATTGTCCCAACAGATGTTGAACCATTCTCTCCATTGTATCATCTCTAATTCATACTAGCATGATGCAAATGCATCATATCTAAGCTATACAGGCATGATGTGGACTATCATCTACATAATTTCTAAGTCGTATTAGCATGGTGTCAATGCACCATATTTAAGTTGCATTGGCATGATGTAGATCAATTTCTCTGCATCATCTCTAAGTTGTACTAACATGGTGTCAATGCACCATATGTAAGTTGTACTGGCATGATATGAGTCATCTGCATCATCTCTAAGTTGTACTAGCATGATGCTACTGCATCATATCTAAGCTGTACTAGCACGATGCGACTCAGACATATGCATCATCTCTAAGATGTACTAGCATGATGTTTATGCATCATATCTAAGTTGTACTAGCATGATTTGTCTCAAGGCATCTATATCATATCTAAGTTGTACTAGCATGATGTTGAAGCATCGTATCTAAGTTGTACTAGTATGATACAAATCAGAAATATGTCAACCTGGACCATTCTCCATAGAGAGAATGTCTTTCCACCAACACACTGACTATCCATGATATTGTTAGCACATGGAATTGTAGGGTTCAAAAAGAATCACTTTGGTTTTGTTTTTGAGTCACACATTTGATCCTTACATCATTACCTTGACATGTCACACATCCAAGTTGTACACAAGTTTCTCCTTGTCACCATCCATCTATTTAAGTGTCAATTCAAATTTGGGTGTATGTGTTGCCAACTCACTAGGAGAGTTCACAACGTACTCTAAGTACATCATGTTATCATCTGTCATCATTGCAAATTAAAGAACAATGAAAGAGGATATTTTATTTTTTTTAGCGCCATCTTTAACCAATTTTTCAGGGATCATGCCATCAGATCTCCTAACAGTCTCCTCAAAGTATACATTCTTGTTTGAATCAAGCATTTCAAACTCGTAGACAGGTGTTGTGAACTGGCGTTGCAGACTGGCGGAAGAGGAGGGTTGGAGGTTGGATAGCTTGCAAACATCCCTATGAAAATTCAAAGACATCAACATCAAGCCTAGATCCACCTGGTACTCCATGAGAGTTTTCATCCTATTTGAGAATTGAGAAATGAGTTTTGGTTGGCTTTCCTCTTTGGCTCTGCGAACTATCCCAGTCATTTTGCTGATAGATTTTAAAGTTGTTTCCATCTTGCTCTAAACCTTGTTCATCAAACCAGATCACCTCTAGACTTCATCCATCTTTCCTACACTTCATATTCCATTTGCTTCACTCATTTTCCCAGCGATGCGAACCCTTTATTCCAGGCGTTGCAAACAAGGCACTGCGAACAGGACGCTACGAACCCTCTATTCCAATTGTTACACATTATTTTAGTCACTTTGGTGATGTTTCTACAGCATGTGTTCAGGATTCCAAAAGTACCTTTCTTCATGAGAAAAGTGACTATCTCCCTCTTCTACAAAACTTGTTTTTAGAAGGCCACCGCAGGCCAGCCATAAGGTACAGTACGGAAATGCCTGATTCCCATAGGCTGTCATGAAACTGGCTTGCGACGTTTCCATAGGCTACACTATAGCCAGAGTGTGGCGGCGTTGGAAGACTGAGAAAAGGTCGAATTTCACGAAATTTCTAGAAGGGATCTTCTAGAATATGAGGTGGCATCTGTATGGTTGGGATCCTACTTGCTTCTTTGATTTGTTGGGATCATCCTAATCTCTTTAACCATCTCTCTTTCTCCTATATAATGATGGATTTCTCATGGAAAAGGTTAAGAAAGAAGAAAGCAAGGGAAAGCAAGGAATTAATGAAAGAATAGGTTGAGAATTGTGTGAAGGATTCTATTTCAATTGATGCTTGAGGTCTTAATTGGTCCATCAAGTTATTGTGGATCCTCTTCATGCAAGTTTGGAGCAAGTGTGTGTGTTGGAGCAAAGGGCCACCAAAAGGGAACCTTGCAACATCAAGGTTGTTTGGTTGTATCTTCCACTTTTACTTAATATAATACAGTGGCATGTTTATTTCCCATAAAATCATTCTCATTTTATTACATGACTCCTTGATTACATGTGTAAGTTTTCATTGAATATACTATTGTTGCTTTCACTTTGGTTGGTTTGTGTTTCATTGCAGATCCAATATCACAAGAGCACCAGAGCGGAGCAAGGACAACAAAGATATAAGGAAGTGATATTCAAAGGTATGTCATTCATCTCTTGTTTCATAGTAAACTCAATGATTAAATCTTAGGGGAAGTGTCATGTCCTGTCTTGTTTTGTTCTAGATCCAGGTGGATCTAGGGAGATCGGTTTATGTCCGCATTCACCGATTTATCCAATAACAAAATTGGTGATTGTACTGGGGATATGACTTGTTTTGGTTTTTTGTTGTCCATTTTCCTTTAGCCTACCTCCTTTCCTTTTAAACCAGTCTCTGAGTCTGTGGGGGATCCATCCAGACTCTTTGGATCTAAAATTTATTTTAGACTCTTTGCCCTTTTTCCAATTTTCCTTTGTTTACAGGCATTTCCGCACTGTATCCCATATGCAGCCTGTGGAAACCTCAGACTTATGCACCCTTACTGTTTAGACCAGTGCGGAATCTCCGCACCCTACCCATATCTAGCCTGCGGAAACCTTAAATTGTCACACTATACCCTATTGCTTGATTACGACGTCTCCTATAGAATTTTTTGGATTAGGTATTTTTGTCTTCTGTCACCCAGTTTTGCTTTGATCACTTGGGAAGAACTTTTGGTACCAGTATTTGACTGTTTTCTGAGTGTAAGACTTGTTTTTGATTGGTTCTTAGAGATTGAAAACACTTCTTCATCATTTTACAAGTTTTTACTTCTTGTTTTTTGTCAACAAGGACATAATCTCTGGATTTAAATCTGAGTGCTTGATTGATAAAAGTCTTTGATTTGATTTAAAGTTTTGGATTGTTTTACATTTTCTGGATTGGTTGTTTATTGGAAAATTATTTGTATTTGCATTTAGCGAAACACTTTCTTGTCATCTTCATTTTTATTTTCATTGAAAGTTTGATTTGGGTATTTGTTGAGTGTATCTATTTTCTTTGATTACTTTTCCTTTCTTCATTATATCCCTGGCTTGGTTTTGGAAAGGAAGAATTAAAGTCATTTATTATTTTTAAGTAATCATTCATAAGAAAAAAAATTGCATTCAAAATTTGTTTACAAGAGAACAAATTGGAAAATTTCATTGCTTATGATTGTTTGAAATCGTGTTCATTCAAGAAAAAGAAATTATATTTCGTAGCTTTCATGTTTTCCGAAGAAATACTTTATCCCTATTGTAATTAGACTTCATTGAACTGAAACATTGCATCAATCATCTCTTCTTGCATATTATTGGGTGAAGGTCTCATACAACATCAGTTTCATCTCCATCTCCCTCTTGCGTAAACAACAGCCTCTAAAATACTAAGTAATTTTAAAATTTATTAGTAACTTTTATTTTCTAGAAACTCTTTCCACCAACATTAGTTAGGCTAGAACTTTGGAATAGGTTGTGAGGCACAATCCCTAAAGCATAAAACACACTGTATCATCTCATCACAAGGAGTATTCAAATCCACTTGCAAGATTTTGTCCTGGGAAGCCCTTCTCACACAAGGGTCAAACCTGAGGTCGCATTAAGGTTGGCAGAGTTACTCACCATGCTTTGTTGGTCTTGGTGTAGAGATTGCGTGTATTACGGGGGTCACTTGAAGTTATACCCACAATTATGAGTGGAAGCCTTTCGATTTGATTTCAGGCTAGATACCTTGCCCTTGCGCATGGATCAGATTGTCGATTGTTTCCCCAAACATCATTGTTGTTCTTGGTAACCTTAGTATCCTATCTCTTTAGGGTCTTACATGAGGTGACTGTGGAGGGGAAAGTCTTCACAGAACCTAGAATCGACATTGGCCAGACTCACTCGAGCTCCTTGGAGGGTATACCCATGATTATGTGTGGGAGATTGCACCAGGCTGTAAGTCCATTAAGCAGGTCGTCAACGTAACTTTTCCACTCGCTCTATCCTGGCCCTTTCTTGTCTTGACTTCGCGACATTGGATTTCATCACCAAATAGTGACTTCTACATAGGAAGGTTTGTTTGCCTGGTTTGATTTCTAGATTTTATTAGCGAGTGTTGTTTGTTTCCATAGTTGGCCATAGATTTTTTCCGTAAAATTTTTGGTTCGGCCAACATCGACCCTCCACGTCATTCACGTAGGATGCAAGGGCCACCCCCAGAAGATCCAAAAGTTTACCACCCTTTGCCTCCTAATTCACTGGAGGGATTTCCTGAGCAGGGAGCGGTCTAGGAAAATGTAACTTCATAAGCGGAAAGTTCCAGCACTTTAGAATATTTCTGGATTATTTTTTATTCTCTAGAGGCTTTCCGACTTCCTCCCACTTTGTTACCATATTATGGATATGAGAGACGTATTCTCCAGATAAATTCATCAAGAGACCTTGTTATTGACACTTCTGGAATACCGACCGGACCCCATACAGGCCCTGGATTCGAGAATCCCCTTTGGTCTACTAACATATTTAGAAGCCTGCCTCACACGGTGAGGGACCTTTATGGCAACTTAGGGGCGGGTCCTGATACACCCATCGTCTCACAATTGCCCGAAACGTCTGTTACCTACATGATACCTTTAGACCATTTTATTGGTACAACTAGCAATATCACCGTCATTCCCGACACAGAGTCAGTTGGTCCTAGCTCAACTTTTTCTCTCTATATGGCCCATTCTACTATGGTCCCACACTTTACGACTATTCCTACCGGGAATGTGGTGGTTAACCAAGCTCCCATTGACACACCACTCTCATCTAGACCTATCCTATCGCTTTCTCTTGATTATCACGCTTTGAATCCTTCCACTGTCGTCCCTACCCAAGTTCCATCCAGAGTTTCTGGACTTTTTGTTCCACCTAGGTATAATGTTGCTTCTGGTTTTGTTCCTACACCTTCCCAGGTCCTCTTTGGAGGGTCTTATCCACCTTTTCCTAGGGGATCTGGCCCTAGTGGATCCAATCCAATTGGAAGCACCCATCATTTGTTCACTTCTGGTTACCAGATTCCCATTGGAGGGAAATCTCACGTTGGGGGGAAACCTTCACTTGGAGGACAACCTTAGGTTGGACTCTATGAACCACTATATGGACAGAACACATAGGGATCACTATCCCAACTTTGGAAATTCGTGCCCAAATAAATCCACAATCATCTAGGGGGCAACAGCCTCAAGTTAACTCTTTTGTACCCCCTCACTCTCGCCAGTCGTATCCCGGTTCTTTTAATCCTACTTGGGGTCCGAACATTCAGTCTAGTGTCCCTTTTCAAGGGAACATTTCCAACCAACCCAACCCCATGGGATATATGCCTCCAAATCCTCCATGGCAGAATCTGTCAGGACTCTCCACGTACATGCAGACAGCTTACGGTCCTACTGGTATACCGACAGGACTTCCTCCCCAAAGTCACCAGTATCCTCATGTGAATAGACAACTACCTTTTCTAGCCACTTTGGATTTACCCGACTTGTCTAGAGTCTTGAATGATCCTATCTTACATTCTCCCCATTGGCCCGTCATACCAATCAAATTACCATCCGACATTCCCAAGTTTGACGGTCGACTGGGAGAAGACCCAAACAATCATGTTATGAATTTTCGCCTTTGGTGTTCTTCCAACTCTTTGATGGATGACTCCATTCGGTTACGACTCTTTCAAAAAACTCTCATGGGTTTGGCCACAAAGTGGTACATAGAATTACCGCGAGGTATCTTTAATGACTTCAACACCCTTGACATGGCTTTTCTCACACATTACCAACTGCCAATCTGTTGTAAGACAGGAACCAAGATTTTGAGTTCCTTTAAGCAATCTTCTGCCACTCACATTTTCGATCACATTCATGAGTGGGGAAGGAGAAGACTCTTGATCAAACTCGACCTTCCTGATCAGTTATTGGATGAATGGTTCACCAAATCATTCGCCAATAAAATCTCCCATGATATTTCCATGGGTGGAGTTGTCACTGAAGAGCAAGCGATTAGTCGCGCTCGGTACCTAGATCTCGTTTATTCACAAATGGGCACTCTTTACGACTTGCTCCCTGGTGCTCCTTGCCCTTCTACCACTGTTACCTCAATAACCCCATCAACTTCACATGTTTTTGATGGTGTGATTGGCACCTTCCATGCTAACACTAAATCCACGTCGGCCACTCACACCAATTCCAAATATACTACTTCTAATGTTCAAGGTGCTCCGACTCCTACTCCTTCCACCGGCAAAACTTCTGAGGTTAACTTCGTTCAATCTTCCCCTGTCGACAAAAATAAATCTAAAAAAGGAAAGGGTAAGAATAAGGAGGATAGAAATAATAATCTGCAATCTGATAAACCCAAGACATAGTCTGATGATGATAATGATAAGTGTAAGCCTCGATATCCTTTCCTTATCTATGGTGATGATCACTACACGAAATATTGTCCAAGACGTGCTAAGGTCACTAAGTTCCTTCAAGGGACCGGGAAGCCTCCCACACCTCCCATCTTGTCACAACCTTTCCCTTCTCAATAGCAGGCCCAGTTGGTCATTCATTACCAACCCTCTCCTTCCACCACTTCGTATGTCCTTATGTGTACTAGTAATTCTACCAAGAACAACGTTGCAATCACCACTTAGGACAAAGATTATTCTCCTTCAAACGAGAAAGTTGACGATTTACCACCTTTGTTGGTTCAACTGCCTCCCTCAACTTCACCTCCCAATGGTCCTCTTCATCTCGAATGACTGGGTCCCGATACAGTTCTTCGCCTCCTCCAAAGGCCGTTGTTCAGAAGTTTGCCTTTAATCCTCACGCGCATGCTACTCAAAACTACAACATTGTAGAAGAACTTGCGCAAGCACCCTCTGCGATGTCATCTCTCGAAGTCATTCAAAGTTGTCCTGCTCAACGGAAGGTACTGTTAAAGGCCATTGGTGGAATTGATCCCACAGATATGAATTTGATAATATTTGACCTGGAAAACCACATTCCAAGGCTACCTCCTCAGTTAGCATTTCAGATTCAAGTTGTTGTCGAGAACAAGAATATTTGTAAAACCGTTAATGACGAGGGTGCCTCGACGTGTGTTATGTCAGTTACTTGTTGGAAATCCATTGGCTCTCCCCTCCTCACCGAATCATACAATACACTTAAGTATTTCAATGGTTCTGGTTTTAAACTCTACGGTGTTCTTCCCTCTTTGTCTATTACGTTGGAAGGAAAATTGGTCAACGTTGAGGTTGAGGTCTTTGATGCACCTCTTGAATATAACCTCTTACTCGGTTGTAGATGGATTGATTCCATGCGTGTCATCGTGTCTACCCTTTTTTGTGTGTTACATTTCCCACATCAAGGAAAAGTCATTATTGTTGACCAACTGGCCTTTTTCAATTCTAATTCTCATACTAACAATGTACCCTTTATCTCGAAGACACCTCCTAGGTACGCAAATGTCAGTGTGGGTCTCCTGAAAGATTCCACTCTGATGGGCACCTTTCCAATTACACCACCTTATGTTCCACCTCCTTTTTTCGCCTCAATCAACATGATTTCCATCTTCGTCTGTGAAACCCCCACATCTCATGACCCATGGATAGTACCTAATCCTATTGATTATCTTTTCTATGGCGAAATAATGCCTTTAAGTCCGGTTGAATCTACTTATCAAGCCATTCAATCGGCAACCCTTTCTACACCCTCTCTCTGTAATTCATCTCCTGATCCGTTTCATGTGATTTTTCCTACCGACGAGATGATAATGTCATTCATGTCCATGGAAGACACCCCATGGGATGATGGACATCATCGATCCATTCTCTTCCTAGAACAACTCACCATAGAGAGTTACCAAAAGATCTCGACTCCATCAACCGTTGTTTTCATTTCCTCTATTCCCACATCATCCCACGACGTCCTATATGAAGGGAACCTGAGTAATATCTCACCCACTTTTCCTCTTGACATATCCATTAAACCTGGAATCGTTGAAAATATTCACATCAGAGCCTCATGTTCCATTGATGATTTCGTCACTTATAAAGCCATTTTTCAAGAATTTCGTGATGTTTTCGCTTGGAGCTATGAAGAGATCCCGGGTATTGACCCCAATATCATTGTGAATGAAATTAAGACCTACCCGGATGATAAATATGACCGGCAGAGACTTCGCCCAGTCCGTCCTCGTAAAGCTACTGCTATCAAGCTCGAAGTTGAAAAACTTCTTAAGGTCGTCTTTATCTATCCTATGGCTTTAACCGATTGGGTCTCCAATCTAGTTTTGATTAATAAGAAACAAGGCACAATCCATGTATGTGTAGATTATAGGGATATCAATAAATCTTTTCCTGAGGACAATTATCCAACCCGCTTCGTTGACTAGATCATCGACGATTGCACCAGAAGCGAAATATTTTCCTTAGTGGATGATTTCTCTAGATATAATCAAATTAATATTTTGCCCGCAGATCAACACAAGACTGCTTTCATTTGTCCTTGGGGTACTTTTGCCTACCAGAAACTGCCTTTCTGTTTGAAGAACGTTGGTGTGACTTTTCAACGCGCCATGTCTTATGCTTTTCACAATATCAATCACATCGTACAGTTGTATCTCGATGATCTACTGATGCATTCCATGCATTTCCAATATCACCCAGCCCATCTCCGAGCCATTTTTCTTCATTTTCGTTACTATTGTATACGCTTGAACCCACACAAATGTGGTTTTTGTGTGGAGTCTGACCGAATTCTAGGTTTTATTGTGTCACTTCATGGAATTCAAGTAGACCCTTTGAAGGTTGAGGCTATCCTTAATCTACCTCCTCCTTCCACACTACGTCAGCTTCAAAGTTTGCAAGGGAAGGCAAACTTTTTGCGTTGATTCATTCCCAAATACACTGAGTTAACACAGGGTTTTACTCGACTGTTGAAGAAAGGTTACTAGTTTGTATGGAACGATACCTCCAATAAATCCTTTAAAGCTCTAAAACTTGCCTTAACATGTACACCACTGCTTTTCCCACTCTAATATAGTCGAGACGATTTCCTTTACCTCGTAGCTTCGGACTCTACCATTGCAATGGTTTTAGTCCAAGAATATGATTCACACGACGAACATGTAATTTACTATTTGAGTCAGAGTCTCACGACCACTGAAGCCAAATACCTACATGTGGAGAAACTGGCCATGGCAGTTGTTCAAGTTGTCCAATGTTTTCGTCATTATATCTTATTACGTAAGACCACTGTTATTTATGATTGCAACCCTATGCAGCATATCCTTACGTGTCAATTTCTAGGGGGAAAGTACTCCAAATGTATAATGATTCTCTAGGAGTTCGACTTAGATTTTGAATGTGCTAAGTCTAAGAAATATTTGGTATTTTCTGAATTAATATGTGACCTTCCCTCGACTGATACAACAAATGTGGCAGAGGATTCCTTACCTAATGAATCCCTTTTTCTTATCAGTTATGATGACGTTTGGTATGGAGATATTATCATTTATCTCCAAACTCAAACTTTCCGGCCTAACCTTTCTAGTACAGATTGTCGTCGTATATGGTATCAAGCCCATCAATACATAATTCTTGGTGACACTCTTTATCACCGTGGTGTTGACTCTATTTTCTGATGATGTCTCACCTACGATGAGGCTGAGAAAGATTTGAATGACTGCCACTCTAGGCATGTGGTGGTCATATTTCTGGGTATGCCACTGCCCAAAAGATCTTATGATCAGGGTACTTCTGGCCTTCTTTGTTTAAAGATTGTATTACTGTTGTCCAAAAATGTCATGCTTTTCAAACATATAATAACAAGATAAGATCTTATCCCAGTCCTTTACACCCTATATTTATGTTGGTCCCTTTGCAAAATGGGGCATTGACTTCATGACATGTAACCCTCACTTGGTCGAGGGGCATGGATACATCATCGTAGCTATGGATTAATTCACTAAATGGGCCGAGGTGATGCCTACATTTGATAACACCGGGAAAACTGCAGCATTGTTCATATTCAATCATATCATTACTCGGTTTGGTGTCCCCCAAGCTATCGTTACTGATCACAGTAGCCATTTTCAAAATTTGATGATGTCCGAGCTTACTGAAAAGTTGGGTCTTCGACATGAAAACTCAACCCCCTATTATCCATAGGCCAATCCCCAGTTTGAAGTGATAAACAAAGTTCTTATTACTATGCTTCGACAGATAATAGGAATTCACAAGACAAGTTGGCACATGATGTTGTTTTCATAATTATGGGCCTATCGGACATCCGTGAAGTCTTCCACAGGATTTACCCCTTTCGAATTAGTGTATGGTATCGAATTTGTCCTGTCGATTGAATGTGAGATACCATCTTTGAAACTAGTCGTTGAACTTTTTCCAAACACCTTTGTTGAAGAGGAACGTCTATTGTACCTAAAGCAATTAGATGAAACCCGTCATGATGCCACCCTGGTTATTGAAGCTCAAAAAAAATGTGTCAAAGCCCAATATGAAAAGCATGTCAAGCCACGCATTTTCTCTAAAGGTGATCTAGTTCTCCTCTACGAACAAGATCATGATTTACTAGGGGCCGGAAAATTCGAGGCTATGTGGCGAGGCCCTTATATTGTCAAACAATTTTTGGAGAAGGGAGCTTATGAGTTAGTAGATTATGATGGCATTCCTTTGAGTGAACCCAGAAATAGGCTTTACTTGAAGAAGTACTATTCTTATATTGTCTTTGCATGAGTGCATGTATTTTTATTGTATCATACTCTTGTATGCTACTTTTCGTGTGCTTTTTCATTATTTGGTTTCGACCCCCAACTGCTTACCTTGCATTGTGCTTGGTTTCTAGATGTTGATGTCTTCGCTACCCTACATTGGCTTCGTCGATGGCACTAGTCATAGTACTCAGAACCTAGCATATTTTGCTTGGGCAATATATGCACCTACGAATGAATTAATCAGTCTACACGGTGTTTGCCTCGGTCGAGCAACTAACAATATCACATAGTACAATCCAGTCATCGAATTGTTGATCGACATTGTTTCACTTGGAATCCGTCATCTTTTTATACTACTTGATTCGCAGTTAGTAGTACTACAATTGAGTAATGTCTATGCTATCTGAAGTTCTACTTTATTAATGGTATATTTAGGAATTCGCCTCTTGGAACGTCATTTTGATTACATTGAATATCATCACATTCACATATGTATAAATACATTAACAGATGCATTAGCTAATTATGTGTTAGACAGACATTTGAGACATTTATAAATCCAATCACATTTTGTATATAAAGAAAGTAAACTGGTAGAAGCCTCATGTATATATAATGATAAAAAAAATTACAAAAAGTGTTTTTTCGTCCGAAGACCAAAATATTGAAAATGTGAAGCATATGGATTCATATACAAAATAGCATCAATGATGTTGCTCACGATAACACATGACTTCCCATGCTATCCTGCGAAGCAGTCGACTAAGAGAACTAGATATGGCCACCGTATGGCATTGGTAATGTCTCAGCATCTCGCCGATAGAGATATCTGGGACAGTTGTTGTCAACCCCTCCAGGTTCTACTCGATCACCTCATAATCAGCGGTAGCCAACCCTACTACCTTGATTGCCTCCCCTCATCTCTAGATGGGGGATGTACATGGAGGCCGGTGTGGTCCTACATCTGTGTTATCAAAGAGTTTTTGATTAGTCCTCGGACTAAAAACATAAAAAACATTTCATATTTCAAAATTTACAAAAACATTATAAAAATAAAATGTGCTTCTTACCCAAGTTCCCCCATTGAGAACCTTCATGTAGAACCAAGTTTGGGTCGCCTCTAAAGTCCATACCGGCATACGCATAATCATCTACCATCAGTAGTTAAGGCCTCAGCCAATCAAAGAACACGTCATTATATTTGACGATGGGGTCGGTCACATGTGGAGCCATGAGGTCACACCACCTATTCATTCGTGGATATTGTGGGGCCGGTACACCCCACTCTACCTATAAGTGCAAGTGTGGAACCCTCTCGAGGAAGAAGGACACTAAAATAGACCTGTACCCAAACTATTTCAGGTCACCTTTATTGCACTTTGTCAATTGTTTCTTCATACTCCGAAGAACCCCGTCACACCAGTTAAATACTCGGGGCTCCATGCACTCCACTACATACTAGAAGTAACTCTGGAGATCCATATGAGGAGATTCACTCCCCACCATCCGTGAGATATTGAAAAGGATAGTCCAAAGGGGTAAATCTTGGAAATCCCTAATGGTAACCTTGCCTTTACCACTCTCGAACCCTGATTCACAATACCGGTGAACATACTCACTCATCAGTAAACCTCCACCTCTATTACCTATCAAGGTCACATGAGATCCACGGTGAGATAATCCTGTCAAAACATAGATATCCTCGATATCTAAAGAGAGTATGTGGGCTCCCACATGGAACACCTGTTGATCCACGTCCCACATGTGGATTAAATACTCAAGTAACCTCAGTTGGGCCCTCATGCCCTGGATCTTAAAGAACTTCATCAGCCCACATTGTCGAAGGGAATTAACTGTGTCCGGGTCATTCCCGTTGAAATGATCATCATCCTCATGTTCTCTCTCCCTCCACTCCAACATTTTGATAGTCAAAAACCTGCATTGGATCCATAAGGGGAAGTTAGCATCTTCATTTTGATTTATTGGGAATTTTAATTGGCCGAATATAAATGAGAAATTTTTGAGTTGCACTCGGCGCAGGTGATATTTTTACGTAGTGCGGAATTTCCGCAGGTCAGCCATAAGGCCGCCCACGGAAATCAGTGATTTTCGTAGGGCACGATATAAACCACCTGCGGCGATCCCTACACACACCTACCCTCATAATATCTAACTCAAAAAC
This sequence comes from Picea engelmannii, assembly GCA_009831015.1. Taxonomy (NCBI): domain Eukaryota; kingdom Viridiplantae; phylum Streptophyta; class Pinopsida; order Pinales; family Pinaceae; genus Picea; species Picea engelmannii. Next base: position 27,817 of record WSFP011363706.1, read on the forward strand.
CATTTTTAACCAATAAAAACAGGAATTAATCCATGGAAAATGAAGAGGACAAGAATATTACCTTTTTAGTGAAAGTCATTCGTCGAATGGTTGCCCGTGCCTCCCGCAGTCCCCAGTGGAATTTTGAGGTGGAATAGGGTTTTTTGGGCAAGTTTTGGGTAAAATGACAATGAAATGGTAAAAAAGAGTTTTCACCTATATTTATTCACTTTATACTTTTTTCATTAATATTTTATATTATTTTATCCATTTTACTTAAAACCTAAAGTTCTAATGACATTGTAAGTGTTTTGAGTTTTCACAGGTGAAGAATCTAAGAGCCTAAATGAGGGAACATGGATATGTTTCTTGATTTATTTTTATGTTTGTCACTTGTACAAATACTTTTTAGGTTTTTCAGGAAAAACCTCGATCTTAGTCTTTGTTCGCTCTCATACTCGCAAATCAATGAGAACGCAACCGAGTATACTTTTGTTGTTTTTTCGTACTCGTCATGGTAACACGAAAAATGAAACTCATGGAGTATCCTTTAAGCTCTTTTCACACTCCGTAAAAATGAAAAGATTGCAAAGCGACCTTGTTCTTTTCACTCTCGTAAAAGTATTTGAAGAAAACGTTTGATGGGCGATAGTTTATCACTTTTTCGGTCTCATTAAACTAATTTACAAAAAAGGAACTGAGAGAGTCCTCTTTAAGTGTTTTTTAGACTCTCTAAATATGAAAAACCCCTGAGTTTTCTCTCTTTGGACTCGTTAAACAAACACTAAAAGACATATATGGAACCGAACCACTCCTTCTTAGGGTTCATTAAACATACTCTGAGGGACTCATCTAAAGGATGAGATTACATTAACAAGCATATGTTATCCTCCTCAAGCTTGCGTAAAAATAAAGAGGTACTCTCCAGAAATGGTGGGGGAAAATTTGGGAAAGAAATGTGTCTCTATATTTGTGTTAGTGGTAGTAGTAGTCGCTCTTGAACATGACACCCCCTTCATCATTGAATCCTGGTTGGGAAATTCATTTGTCTCTCGTTTGACCTTCTGCAAGTTCATATCTTGGGTCCTCTTTGAGTTAATGCTGCCAAGAACATTTCGTGTCATTCATATGTTCAAGAGAATTCCAACCCTACACAAGCCTTCTATTGAGTCGACCATTTGCAGTTATCAATTCTTACCATGTCGGCCTTCCCTGTGTCAGTTTCAAATCATCTTCGTACTTTGATCTACCTCAAATTTGTTACTTGTTTCATGTCATTGATGGGGGATACATCAAGGCCCTCTTGTGATGAGTCTTTTCCTGTCAACTTCAACTCATTATCCAGGAATTAGACTTAGAAATCAATTAGTACCTTAGAACCCGCATGCCTCAATGGAAGGTTTCTTCGTTTTCGATAGTGGGTTCACATCATTGAGCCATGATTGAGAGATTCTATCGAGTGCTCGACTTCATCTCATTTATTCGCATATGTTGGATTGTACTAAGGTACCTTGGGAGTCATTGACATTAATGGTGATTTCCCTCGCACTTGTTAACAGTTTTCATCAATGATCGGTAATCAAGTGGTTTCTACCATGTTCGACTTCAACACCTGTAATCGCATGGCTAGATTCGTACTTACGGACAACGGGATTGAAGACCCTGGATCTCATTATTTCGATCCAGGTTGTAATGGAGTATTTACGATTTGTATTGACACATATATCCACTTTGTATGTCTCATGGCTATGTCTGAATCTGAGTTTTTCTACGAGCATAGATCAACAGTGTATTTATGGTGGCTATGTAGAATCTTGGTGACATGGATCCACAGTGTATGATTGGTGGCCATGAATGACATTTATGATTTAAATCACTTGTAGTCTGAGTATGGGAATTCCAACCTCGGACATGGTATAATATTGCGCAGATGCTTGGTTGTTTGCAGGTTTTCGATTAGTGTGCTCCTTGTTTCTAACACACACACATATTCTACAAAGTATTTCAGTTATCATGAGTTCCAACCTCATACTTTGGGGGGCATTCTGTTACACATTATTTTAATCACTCTGGTGACGTTTCTACAGCATGTGTACAGGCTTCCAAAATAACCTTTCTTCATGAGAAAAGTGACTAGCTCCCTCTTCTACAAAACTTGTTTTTAGAAGGCCGCCGCAGGCTAGCCATAAGGTATACTGCGGAAATTCCTGATTCCCGAAGACTATCATGAAACTGGCTTGCGATGTTTCTACAAGCTACACTATAGCCAGGGTGCGGCGGTGTTGGAAGACTGAGAAAAGGTCGAAGTTCATGAAAGTTATAAAAGGGATCTTCTAGAATATGAGGTAGCATCTGTATGGTTGGGATCCTACTCACTTCTCTGATTTGGTGGGATCATCCTAATCTCTTTAACCATCTCTCTTTCTCCTATATAATGATGGATTTCTCATGGAAAAGGTTAAGCAAGTAGAAAGCAAGAGCAAGCAAGGAATTAATGAAAGAATAGGTTGAGAATTGTGTGAAGGATTCTATTTCAATTGATGCTTGAAGTATTCATTGGTCCATCAAGTTATTGTGGATCCTCTTCATGCAAGTTTGGAGCAAGTGTGTGTGTTGGAGCAAAGGGCCACCGAAAGGGAGCCTTGCAAAATCAAGGTTGTTTGGTTGTATCTTCCACTTTTACTTAATATAATACAGTGGCATGTTTCTTTCCCATAAAATCATTCTCATTTTATTACATGACTCATTGATCACATGTGTAAGTTTTAATTGAATATACTATTGTTGCTTTCACTTTGGTTCGTTTGTGTTTCATTGCAGATCCAATATCACAAGAGCACCAGAGCAGAGCAAGGACAACAAATATATAAGGAAGTGATATTCAAAGGTATGTCATTCATCTCTTGTTTTATAGTAAACTCAATGATTAAAGCTTAGGGAAAGCATCATGTCCTGTCTTTTTTTGTTCTAGATCCAGGTGGATCTAGGGCGATCAATTTATGTCTGCATTCACCGATTTATCCAATAACACCAATGTTATTAAAACCCCATCTTTTGCATCTTTACAAGCTCAACTTTTAAAGAATAAATATGTGCCCCTCTTAAACTTGAAACAGGTGGTTGATCAGTTATTGAACCAGTTTAAATATTGAATGCATTCCCATGTTTATTAACTGATATTTGTATTGATGAGTAAACTCTATTTAAGCTAATAATTTGCTTGCACTTCCCTTTTATTACAACTCCCAGTTGCCATTCCTTATTGTTTCTGATTGAAAGGGTGTCTCCTCTTATACCGCCTGTGTATAGGATAAATTCCATAAAACTTTTTTTAACGTCGACCTATTGAAAACAATTTTGTCATCAAATACCCTAATCTCTTGTTTTCCTTATTTTCACACATATAGCTTGTTGTTCATGATTTTATACTTAGGGCTCAGAGCATAATGCCAGGCATCAAGAAATAAGGAAGGTTTTAATGTTTGTTTTTTCTACCTTAGTTATGTGAGAAAAATTCCTTAAATTGAATTAATAGTATAATAGCTCAGAGGTTGTGTTTTGTGTCTGAGTTAAAATGAAAAGTATTGAATGTAATGAGAGAAAAACATAAAGTTGTTAGAAAAAGAAAGGCATCGGTTACAGAAGAATCTTACTTTGTTACAGAAGAAGAAAATAGATCAGATAACCTTAAATGAAGCATAAAATATAGAAATCTAATTAACTCACAGGTCTTGCATTTACTAACAATAAATACAGAGGAAAAATTGTTTGCTATCAGATAACTAAATGAAATATAACCACAATAGATGTTGTACTAAATTGTGATCATGCATTCATCAAGGAAATATATAAAAAGATGTTGAAATGTGGAAAGACAGAAGAACACATAACTCAAACTGGACGAAATGTGGAATCTCTGTCTATACTTGTATTAATCCTCAATGAGGAGAGTTTTCTCAATTACATACAGAAAAAACCAACCCTTTTTCACTCTTTTGAGTATGTATTTATACAAAGATTTTCAACCCTAGACGGTTGTATTTCTCGTTATTTCTAAAAAGAAACGGTTACAAGATGAAAAATTTGGAACACTTCACTTAGTTCTCTTCTATCTCTTTCTCATGCCAGCAAAGGTGTTCTCCTTTCCTATTTTCCAACTCGGACACAGATAATCTTTAATAACAAGTTGTATACATATTACCTCATTATTTCTTTGAGGTACTCCCTTTTCCTCGCTCAATACATTCGACACACCTGCCTACAAATTGTGCCACTAGTCTGGAGGGTTATGTCATGTCTTTTGCCTAAAAAATATACAACTTATTTTCTAATTGTGGCAGTCTGTCTTCCATTATTTTGTCTTCTAAAGTCATTGACTCTAACTGAAGATTAGGCTTTACCAGCCATCTATCTATCTGAGTGATGTCAACTTGTTTTAGCTGTGAAATTTCAACCTCAGCTTCTTCTAAGCTTGCTTTAATATCAAGTTAATGTTTTACTATGTTGATTTGTCCCAGTACTTCAGAATTATCCTCTTTTCCAAGGCCTAATGACTCTTTATTAAGTGAGTGAAAAGCTTCTTCATAAGCCTCTTTTATTTCTTTAGTCGTTCTTTTACTTTCGGCTATGTTGGTTTCCCAAGTCTTCAATATTATATCACCTCTGATCTGCTCTAAAACAGACAACCTGGGAACTGCAAACATTCCTTCTCTGGTCAATGATACAACTGCTTCTTGAAAAGTGGTTCTACCTGTAGTAGCCTCTCTCTCTCTCTCTAAAACAAATATTATCCAATGATTGGTTCACCACCCGAAACTAATTTTGAATGATTTCTACCTTAGTAAAAAGGCT
>ML849636.1:56652-68037 GCA_009831015.1 Picea engelmannii
TCTTTCGCTTCCCCTCACTCTCTCTCCTCTCACCCTCTCTCTCTACCTTTCTCTTTCTCTTCCCCTCAGTCTCTTTGTCCCCTCACCATCTTTCTCTCTACCATTCTCTTTGTCTTCGCCTCAATCTCTCTCCTCTTCCCCTCCCCCACTCTCTCACTCTCTCACACACACATACCTCTCGTGCTACTGCCTATTCCCCCTATTTCACTCTCAATCTCTCTTTCTCTCTCTTGCTATGTCAATCTATCTCTTTCTCCCACCTTCCCACACTCCCTCCCTAACATACAAATTAAAAAAAAAAAAAAATATTTAAAACATAGAAAATTCAATTTTATGTATGGTGAAAGAGTTATTGATTATATAAACATTTTCAAAGTATTTAAGTTCAAACACAATATATATCTCTTATATTATAATATTTTTTCATATAAGTAAAATAATAATGTATATAATTTTTCAATATATCCAATTAATTAGACAAGAAAAAGATATAAATATAAATTGTTATTCTAAATATATAAAACTATCATAAAATATAAATATTTTATCATCACAAAAACATTGAAAACATTAACATTAATTATTAGTTTTAAAATTTATAACATACAAATAAATCAATAAAAAAATAACAAATATATTTATACATACTCAAAGAAGTTGAATCACCTAAAAATAATATATCACAATAAAATTTATTAAAAAAATTAATACTTCCCATCATATTATATTACAAATCACAAAAATATTTATAAATAAAATATTATTATAAAATTCTATACATAATTTACATAATAAAATACACATATAAAACAAGAAAAGAATGCAAATCTCATAACAATTAAATTTCATTTTAGTAAAATTTAAATATTTATCATAAACACTTATAATATCATGAAAAAAAAATATGTATTCTTACAATTTATACAAATAAGTAGAAATCAGAATGAACAAATATTAAAGAAAAAATACAATATATCATAAGTCAAAATCAATACATCAATTATAAACAAAACAAAGCAATACATCAATTTAGAAATGAACATATATGTAAAAAGTGTATCTTAATATGGGAAAGTTTAATGAAAAGTAAAATGAATATATACACAATATATGCATTACACTAATCTAAAGAGGTTGGGTCTCACTTCCTTTAAACATTGGGAGGGAATTTAATTTTAGTTTTCCAAAATAATTAGTTTTAATTATTAATTATTATAATATAATGTAATAAAATATATGAAAAAAGAGTGAAAATAATATATAAATATATCCATCTCTATTTTCAACAATGTAAAATTTTCCACCTATTCCAATAATTATTAGGAATAATTATAATATAATAAGATGTATGAAAAAGAGTAAAATGAATACATAAATATATTTATTTATATTTTGAATAACATAAAATTGGAAATCTATTTCAATATCATAAATAAATATAGGAAAAAATACATATAAAAAATATATAATTTATAATAAAAACATTTTATTCTTTCATATTACACAATTATAATATCCATTTATAATTTATATAATTAATATTAAATTAAAATATTGTATAATTTCTATTTAAATAATGATAATGATTTATAATTTATATAGTTAATATTAAATTAAAATGTTCTATAGTCTTTAATTAAAAAATTAAAAGGTACCAATTAAACTATATCCATAATACCCATCACATAATGAATAATATAAAAAATGTATAGCAAAAAATTTATAAAATCTTTAAATTATTTATAAAATCTTTAAACAACTAATACATAAATCTAAATACATAGTCATAGAAATGCTTACGCATAAATCTAAAACCATAGTCATAGAAATGCTTATCGGAAAGATACATTGATTGCAAAGGACCCACGGAAAACTTAAAAATCTAAACCATATACATGAATTGCAAAGGACCCACTGAAGCGACCGACTGTGGATGGAAAGAAGCGACCGACTGTGGATGGAAAAAAGGGACTTTCAGGAAACATACATAAATTTGAAATTGTTGGCGGGAGAGGCTGATCCCAAAGAAGCGACTGACTGTGGATGGAAAAAAGGGGATCGACAAATCCAGCAGTTAGAAATCCCGACCTAAACCGATTAGTAGATTCCCCAGCGTACCTATCTCTCTGCCTGCGTACCTATCTCTCTGCCTTCTGCGCCCTGATTTACTCTCTGTCTTTTTTCTAGACTATTCCGACTATTCCCATTTCCTCTCAGGTAGCTTCCATCGCCTTACATTCTCGGACAATGGTGAAATATAGCGACTTGATTAAAATCATGACCTCACGGACCTGATACAAGTCTCAGTCAAACTTCTTGGGATGGTAATGGTCTCCATCTTAGACATAGCATTATTTTTTTTGTGGGTATCTACTCTCTCTCATTCCAACCAATCAAACCCTAGCCTCGACCATTCTTCTATCTGAAACCCTAATTCGACCCAGTAAGAGGGAATCTTATGGTACTGGATTTCATCTTGGTAACGAGAGTTCTGTTTTGTGATAAGAAGCATGTCAATTTATCGATATCTGTTCAAGTGTTCAAGTATTGTGCACTTTTGGGCACCGTTTATTAGAAATACTAAGAGGTAGGTTGATACCAACAACATTTTGTTGAGACTGTCAAGGGCTCTCGTGTGATGACCTAAATCTGTGGTTGCTGAGTCTCAAGAGGATTCTACCGTCGCATGATTATGGGAAGGCACGAGAATCCTCACGCAAACACCCATCACCAGATTTTTGTTTGTAGTTATTTAAGTTATATCCTATGACTATTGATGAATATTGTCGAACCTCAATCTTTTACCCATCACAGGAATGAAGTTAAAAATTATATTGCATTGTATTTAGCATGATTCATTATCTTAAGGATGTTTTCATGCTCAAGCATATAGAAAAAAAACATGTAACTTCTTCCACGTCGCATGTAAAAGAGTGTAGTGTCTTGTTTATCGGATCGAAAATATTATCTAATTGTCTTTTACAAATTTTCTCAGGAATGGTGAAGGAGCCCAACCCTCATTGCAAGGTTGAAAATATAAACAGAAACGAAAACACTAGAGGATACATGGCTTTTGTGAGCAAAGCAAAGCTTAGATGATTTAGTAAAACCCCAATATGCTTAGAACAGAACCCAACCCTCAGTACAGAGCCCCGCCCAAGAACAGTAGTGAATGCCCAATAAATTAACAGAAATGAATGAGATTATTTCTAAGAATAGGGTTAAGAGAGAATAATAATATAATGTTCCTGGAATTAAAGTCCCACAATTATTGAGAAAGAGCATTGACCTCAGCTGCTATTCCGGTTCCAGCTAGCCGAAATTCATTGCCTTCATACTGATTTAGACATAAACCATTGAAAGATAATGAAACAACAAAAATACTAGAGGATAGATGGCTTTTGCAAGCAAAGAAAAGCTTAGATGATTTAGTAAAACCTCACTATGCTTAGAACAGAACCCAACCCTCAATACAGAGCCCAGCCCAAGTACAGAGCCCAGCCAAAGAACAAGAGTGAATGCCCAATAAATTAACAGAAATGAATCAGATTATTTCTAAGAGTAGGATTAAGAGGGAATAATAATTTAATGTACATGGAATTAAAGTCCCACAATTATTGAGAAAGAGCATTGACCTCAGCTGCATCCTCTATTCCCCTCGTTTGCTACTATTCCACTCCTAGCTAGCCGAAATTCATTGCCTCTATTTCAGCCCAGCCTCCTCCTCTATGTCATACTGAGATAGACATAGACCATTAAAAGACAATGAAACAACCGAAAACACACAATTTCACAGCCCAATCACAGAGATGCACCGGAGCATAGATAGAGAAGGAAAGAGGAGGGAAATGTTGAAATTGAGTGAGAATTGTGACTTATGTATCCTTCCTTCCAAATGATACTCTTCTACACAGAATCTTTGCAGATGAGACAAATTTGTTGTCTCTCTTCAACAAATTCGGAGTTTATCCTCTGTATTCGGCAGATGGGACCTTTAGTAGATGAGTCAGCTACTAAAATGTGGCTCTCATGCTTTTCTTCAATAGCTATTCATGCTTTTCTTTAGATTTTGATTCATGCTTTTTTCTAAGGATTTTGCCATGATTCACGCAGGATTGGATTCCTCCTGGTATGAGCCAGTTCGAAACGAATATTTATGCTTCTCTTCAAGTTTTGGTTCATGATTTTTTCTAAAGATTTTGTCATAATTGAGGCAGGGTTGGATTCCTCCTGGTATGAGCCAGTTCAGCGGCTATTCATGCTTTTCTTTAGGTTTTGATTCATGCTTTTTTCTAAGGATATTGCCATAATTCACGCAGGGTTGGATTCCTCCTGGTATGAGCCAGTTCAGAACGGTCTGACATCATTGACCGTAACTTTTAACCATTCAAATTTTCTAGGGGTAATATGCTAAATTGTTAAACCTCTTTTTAGTCTCTGCCAGAGGGAGCGATGAGTTCATTGCTGGCCACTTTTGACTTTTTAAAAATTCTATAATTATCAAAAGTTACATGTAATAGTAAATAAAATAATAAAATTAATATTGGTTTATCTTGATTTTAAATTGATATGAACTTCTAGGTCTTATTGTAGACCCGACGGTGGAGTTGAATCTCTGTCGGCATTTGATAGTTTTTTGCAGCATTTAATACATCTGATAGTCTTTTACATAAGTTTTCCATATTGGAAGGTGTATTTTTAATTTCTGTCAATGCACGTTCCGGAAAACAGTGCATTAAAACTCCACTCTAACTTCAGTCTAGGTGTCGACTAATGAATGGTCAAACCATTAACCGACGATTATTTTAGATTTTGGAAGCATAAGCGTTTTTTCTATGCTTATGTTAATTCATCAAACCATTAACGGACGATTATTTTAGATTTTTGGAAGCTTAAGCGTTTTTTCTATGCTTATGTTCTAGGAATAAAATTCTGTGATTGATTGTCGAGTCCAGTTACAACAGTTTCTGTTTCTTATCTTCTCGGAATAAAATACCGTGATTGATGGTCAAGTAGAGTTAGAACAGTTTGCTTTTTAGATGTAGATGTAATCGTTGTTTTATTTACAACTAGTTTAAAGTTTAGGTTGAATTCTCAACATATTTTATATTCTACCTATAGTATCCATAAAGTTAAAGTTATAAAGATATCATTAGGAGGAATGTGCATAATTTTTTTATATAAGTTTTAATATTATTCAGAAAAATATTATTAGGAGGAATGTGCCTAAAAATATAATAGAATTGATAAATTTAAAGATGCCAAACTGCATATCTTAGTGCACAAGTAACATTTTTTTGATATTAGCTTTAATATATTATTAGGAGGAATGTGTCGAAAAATATAATAAAATTAATATATCTAAAGATGTCAAACTGCACATGTTAGTTGATGGAAATGTTAGTTAGCGAGGATGATGCCTACCCTCATATTTCAGGCCTTTGGAAAACAAAGTATACAGTTTAGCCAAGATGGTAGGTATCCTCGTAATTCATGACATTTCCAAATAAGACACTCTTTTACCCTAACAGAGTCTCCATAATTCAAGTCAATGTCCAACAAATAATACTATTAGCTCATTCCAATTCAAGTCATTCTCGTCATAATTCAAGTCAAGTCAGTGTCAAATAAATTATATTATTAGCTCATTCCAATTCAAATCATTTTCTGACCAAATATTCTATTGTTTGATTTTGGGTGTACATGATACTAGATTTCATTTATATTATATATAGGTAAGTATAGATTCATTATAATCTTAGGTATATTAGGTTTAATAATTAATTTTATTTGAATAAATAATAATAATAATCTATTTTTAAGATTACTGCAGAGACCAAATTGGTCTATGACTAAATATGGAGATATACTTTAAGAAAGATTAATAAATATGTAAATTGATACATATTATTTTGTTATTTTTTATTTTTTAAATTTTTATTGATATGATTGTTTCCAATATAGTTTATGAATATTATATATGCTACACATATTTTCTTTTATAGATATATCCATTAATGGAATTTGATAAATATTAAAAGTAATTATGATATGGTTACACTACTAAAATTGTCATTTTTTAATACACTTCAGTACTCTTGGTGAAATAATAACAATAATATTGATAAGATTTACAAAATTTTAATTTTTTTTATTTAAACAGATATTACATGTTTAATTTACAGAGCTATGGAAAAATGAAAAGCCTAGAAAGCTAAAGATAATATCCAAGAAAGATGAGGCTTTTACCAGCTTGATCCAAATTCTCCACATTCTAAAAAAAAAAAAAAAAAAAGTTTAAAAAAGGTGAATGAAGGAGAATATGATACTCGACATGATGGAGTTGGGAGGAACATATAAAGAATCAACAAATATGCTTATTCATCCTTTAAACAGATAAACCTTTCATAGAGATCTTACTATTTATTCTTAGTGTGCCAATCCAAGGAGTAGGGTTTGTGATGCACAAATGTGGGCAACTTATAATTCTTCCCTATCACTTTTTATATTAAATTTTGATGGTTATATATATATATATATATATATATATATATATATATATATATATATATATATATATATATATATATATATGTTTGTGTGAGAGAGAGATCACATCCTCTTCCTCCTATAAAGAAGCTAGGTCCACGGAGGAGTGATATTTTATCAATAGAGTTTCTATGTGTAGAAGTTAATTGCCAAATTTATCCTTCAACATAAAACAAAATTAATTTAGTTATCTAACATATGAGCAAAAAATGCCTAACATGTATTCCTCCATAAAATAAATAAGGTTGTTATCCTCAAACAATGAAAAACCCCTGAAAGATCAAGGTGAACTTTAATGCACCAATTACCAAATAATACATATTGCTAGCAAATAAACCTCAAACATTGCTTGACATATTGACGCTCCAAAAATATTTCCTTCATTATCTTATATTTTCTTATATTGTAGAAAAACGTAACAAAGAACATTAAAGAGCCTTCTATTAACTTAGCAACCATGTGAAAACTCTTTGACTCTCTAACTTATGAGAAAGCCAATGCAACCAAACACAATACAATCGACGAATCCATATATATAATTGATGCAACCGATGAATCCATATATACTTGACTAGTGTGGCAGGTAAAACTACATGCAAATATTAGTACGCTCTAGATAAAAGCTCCATTATGACTATCTTTGCAGGCGATCACCTGCAAATTACGCTTACGTGAACATTTGTATATTGTTTTTTATGGCAGCTATTTTTGTATACTAATATAAGTATGCGTTACTCAGATTCTCACTTTCTTTAATATCTTACTATCAGTAAAACTACACGGTGATTAGAATGATTTAGATAAAAGCTCCATTATCACTACCTTAGGAGGCAATCACCAACAATCATATAGATGCCTTTTTGTTAACAATCGATATTTAGTGTTCACATTTACAACTTATCATTATAGAATTTTTGGTTCCACTGAAAGGTAGGCGTTATGTACTGTGATTTGGTTCATTTGTGTGTGATTTGGTTCATTTGTGTCAAGGGAATTGGAGTTTGGGCCAAAAAGAGTAAGCCCTCTTTCTTTTATAACCTTCTTATTGATTCAAAAAAGTTAAGCTTCCTCTCATGTATCTGAATGTTTGCAGGCAGATGAGGTGAGTGAATAATGAACGCCCAAGAGAATACATGCAACATTCTCCCATAGGCAGAATGTGATTTTCAGGAAGGCTAACGAATTATCGATTTTAAGTGATTCAAACATTGGTCTTATTGTCCCAACACCATTGGGAAGCTATTTGAATTTTCTAGCTCCAGGTTTGTATACTTTTTCTCTTTACTGCATCGCATTTCATCCTCACTAACCTGCTTGGTTTTATAAAACCTTTTTCACGTACACTTAACAAAATGGAAGCAGTTTTAACCCATGCATACTCCAAAATGGAAGCAGTTTTAACCCATGCATACTCCAAAATGGAAGCAGTTTTAACCCATGCATACTCTACTGCCATGCTAAGAGATTAGAAAAATATTTTCCTAACCCATATTAGCTAAATCTGTTAGTCTCCAATAATAGAGTGGTAAGATATCTTAAAAAGGATTCATCGCCTGATGATACAAATTCCCATTTATATTCAAATATGATATACAATAGATTCATGGACCAGTATGGTATTACTTTCCCTTGCTTGGAAAATGGAAGAGCTCATAGTGGAACCTTTTTCATATTTGGGAAAATCCCATAAAGTCTCTCTATATTCTGGTGCTTCTGTTAGATTTAATTTGCTTCTTAAAATATCCCAAAAAAAAATATTTTACCCACTTTTGAAAATCCTTACCTATGGCTCTTAGAATAAACATGAAGAAAAACTCTTAACCAGGTAATTGCATCTGGAAGCTTATTTTGTAGTATGGTATGGGGATATTGTCGCCAGGGATAGTTTAGTACGGGGATAATGTAAGTGTGAGCACTTCCTACATAAGTACTTAATGCAAAGATGGATTATTGCGTATGCATTTAGTCATATAATAAGTTTGATTATTTATTATATTTTCAAATTTAATACACACGGATTAAGTTGTTATGCACAACTCTTTAAATATCAAGAAGAAATTTGTACATATATTTGTCAAACGATAATAAAGAAATAGTTTCCACATTTAATGAATTGTGAATCTCTATTGTATTTTTTCAATAGTGTAAAAAGGTATAATTGTATTGTCAAGTAGATGCGTTAGAGTGTTTTAACCGAAATCCCTGTGTGTCCCCTCCATTTTCATATCCAACAACGAATTCTTGTAACTTAAATTTAAATTGTATGCCCCTTTCTAATTGGAGATATGAAACTGAAAGTATGGTATAAATAAGCTTTAGACATGGAGCGAAATATTTATATTTATTGTTGTAGGTTAGACTTTCTATGAAATGAAGATTTTTTCAGAGGACATTTTTTCTGAAATCTAGTGAGAAATTGTTGGATTCATAGATTTGAGTGATTATTTCTGTATAATCGGAGTGTCCCTTTATCATGATGAATCCATTTCTACATTCAAAAATGAATTTTGAATTAAAAAAAAATAGCAATTTTTGTAAATTTATATCTCCATATTCCAGCTAAAAAAGTCATTTGATAGAACAAATAGACAACACCATATTTATTAACTTACATTCACATTTGAAGAATTGAAATACTTACAATGTGGGTTTCTCTAATCTAGACATTTTAAATTTTTTTAAGCTATGCATGGTTGTTGAATTCTATAAAGAGAACATAAAAATTATGGTGGACACATTCAAATCACTTGGGTTTGATGTTTTAGTTTTATTACATAAAGAATAATCCTTATGTATGGGTTCAATTTCCTAGTCATAGTTTGTGGGATACTTTCTCTAATCCTTGAGAATGTGCATAGTTATAACTTAGACTAGTGGATATGGACCTAAAGGTGACTGGTACATAAGGGTAAGTGATTTTGCTCAATGTGATTACATAGTAGAAGCATTCAAAATATTTACTATTCTTTACAAGTGAAATAGTGTTACTTGAGAGGAAATTAATTAAATAGTGCATTTGTTCATTTACCACAGTTATATTTGTTTTAATCATTATTAGAGGTATTTGGCCTCCAAGCATGAGCATTGTAAGCATCTACATGAGATTTTTTTTTTTATATAGTAGTATGTTATTTACATTTAATTACTTTTAACTCTATGGACAACTACCTCATCGCATCAAAAAATCTTTACCTTAGTAGCTTCTCTCAATCTCCTTTCTAGATTCTGGTCTTCCATTTTTTTCTATGAAAACCAAAGAAGGAAAGGTTCCTAAGAACATGATCCTTGTTACATTGTTGATAATTACAGTGAAAATTGCCATGGTAGATAAGCTCAAGTAACCTCTTTATATGTATATGAGCTATGTAGGTTAATATGTTATTGATTTTTATTTATGTATTTTTATGAAAGAGGGTCTAAGTCAATGAATGGTGACTACTTCATATCATCATATTTTGGGTGAAATTTTGATATGCTCCAATATGATAAATTTGTAGCACTTTAGGAAATTTCTATATAAGATCCCCTATTTTGTGGTTCCCTCATTCCACTAAATGTTTTTCATATTTGATTATAGCATTAGCTCTGATTGTTTTGAATCTATTTGAATAAAAACCATTTCCTAAATTTGGTAGTCTTCAACATTCTACATTCTAGTGAGTAAATGATTTTATCTACAAGCATTAATGTTAGATGGGTTTTTGTTTTTCATTGCAAAAATTGACTAATGCATCTCACATAAGAAAAATAATGCAGAAAAGTTATGTTTGTTGTATTTTATTATCATATTAAGATAGAGACTATAATCTATTGATAGATATATTGAAGAGAAATTAAAGTGGATCTTTTAGAAGTGATTTTGTTTTCAACTCATCTTCTTATGGGTTTCCTTAAAAATATTTTTACTATCTCTTATTAATAAGATTTGAGAAAAGGTAACATGTTAATGGCAAGTTACAAAAGGGACTTCAAATTATGCATTTATGGGTATAACATTTATTGATGTTTATGTGGAGGTTCCTACGAGATGAATTTCCAAATTATGAATCTTCTCATAGTGAATCCTACCAATTATGAGGATGTACCTATTAAGGGAATCATAAAAATACAATAGGTTACTATGTAGAATATTTCCAAGTCCAATAAGATGCCCACATATCGAATATAATGTATTAGGATGTGCACAATTGTTGACACAAATGTACTCATATAACAACAAGGATAGTGTTTATATTTGTGTGTGATGAAGGGATTCAAGGATCTAATTTAGATAACAAAATAGGCTCGACCAAAGATATTTGACATAACTATTGTGAAGCCTTCACTCCTATAAGCAGAAGTAATAGAGGATGAGGAAAGAGGCCTATTTGATTTGGAAGGAGACGTGGAAAGTGAACGGGTTGTAAAAGACCCATTTGGTGAATTGGTAAAGGTTGTGAAGCCCTGAAACAATGAATCACTGAATCCTCTTCTAGAAAACAAGAAGATGGAGCCTAGTTATGGTTTTTATTCTTTTTTTCATTTACCAAACCCATGAATTGGTTCTACAACAACTAGAAAATGAGCTACGATTTAATTAGGTGTCATCATCATTGACAATTACACCAATGGTGCAAGTTGTTCCATGCGGATTTAATGTACCTATGTATACATATCTAACTTTGGTTATATAAAATTATTTATGAGGTTTTCGATATAAAATTTGACGAAGAATTTGAAAAAGTCAATATTTTCTTCATGTAATTTGATAGAGGACTTACACTAGAGTACATGTTTTCAACTCATAAGGAAATCTCGCTTGGTCTTGTAGGAGTGGTTGGTTATGAAAATATTACA
>ML849637.1:48870-64850 GCA_009831015.1 Picea engelmannii
TGTGAAAGTACTTGTGGGTAACGCTGTCACCAATGGTCACCATGCCAGGGAAGTGTCCCCTGATTAGGTTCTTGAAGAAAAAGCAATAAATAATATAGAGTAAAGAATAAAAGGCATGAATGGGCTTGGAAAAAATTGCATCCAGGACAGGTGCACCTCGCCTTCTACAAAGGCACCCATAGGTAAAGATTTGCATCCTCTGCTCTCACTACACCCACTTGCCTAGACATCCCTTATTCACATCACCCACTTACATGGCTCAGATGAAGTCTCTTCCAGAAACTTTCCTCTTCCAGTGGACACTAGCCCAATAGGACGCCCTGTCACTTTCTCCAAACTTGTATTGCAAGCTTGTATAATGTCTTTGAGCTTTTAACTGGGATAATAGAGGTTTTATGCAGATGTTTAATAATATTGATGATGATATGTGATTGACATTGCTATGATCCCTGTGACTTATGAGCCCATGGAGGGCATAGTTGTTGATGTGCAGGATCATGCCCAACAGACAGGTACGATGTTGGACCAGTACACATGGGCAGATGATCAGTTCAGACCTCCATGGGGCTGACAAGCCCACTAGATGGATGCTGAGACCCTAGTAGGGGGAAAATACCAGACATATGGGTTTGCACAAGAGATAAAGAGGACGTCTTGTAGAGGCACCCTAGCAGAGCTTGACCTAGGGGGATTGTGCCCTTTTCAGTGGAACGTTCACCTTGGAAGGCCTAGGACGTCACCCTTCATGACCATGATGTCACCTAGCAGTATGGACGCTTTGGGAGACAGCTGGGGCAGTTTTGGCACGTGTGGCAGGTTGGAGAAGCCCAAGGAGGGCTAACGTTTTTCTCCAGGATGTTGCATTTGCCCTAGAAGGGGCTAACGTCACCCTAAAAGGGGCATGATGTCTCTCTATAGCTTGATTAGGTTTTAATTTTAAGCATTTAATGTAAAATAGTATGATTTTTAGTATTTTGGCCTTGTCGGCATTTTATGACCTAAAAGTGAAATTAGGTCATGGTACTGTATAAATCGAGGGTTTTTACTCTCATTTTTTCATGATCTCTCACTCACTCATTAGTGAGGTAAGAAATTTGCGCTACACTTGGTGTTCTTGGCTGAAATTGTGAGGCGCACTTGTTGAAGGAAGGCATTTTTGGATTTCTATTGGCATTTTTGGCATTTCTCCTGATGGAAGGTGTTATAACTAGGGTTTGCTATGTTATTTCTTGGTGAAATGTAATAAATTTCTACAAAACTTCTTAATTGAATGGTTGTATTGTTATTTCTTGCATATATTGTTATGATTCGCTGAATAAACCCTAGGTGACAAGCACACATTGTAGGTCCTTGTCTCATGTCCTCGTCAAGATTTTGAGCCATTTATTGAAGAGAGATAGAGCCTTGCCTTAGCAACACTCTTTTCTTCCTCTTCTCCTATGCTAGCCATTTTACTTTTCTGAAGCTAAGAAGGAGAAAACACATCGAGGCCTGGTTCCCCTACACCTTGATGAGTCGATTTTCCCTAGGGTTTGCTGGTAAAACCTTGCAATAGCAACACGTTGCCTGCAAAACCTCTTGTCTTAGTTTTATGCAACCTTTTGAGCTAGCCATTTTTTCCATTAAGCTAAGTAAGGAGGAGAGAGCACTAAGGCCTAGTTCCCCTACACCAAAGTGAGCCTCTCTCCCCTAGGATTTTGTCCTTGAGGCCTTGCCATAGCAACACTTCAAGGCTTGATCCTCCCGTCCTTAGTCTTACTATCATCCTTTGATCCTTCAGCTTCTGCATCCTCCTTTTGACTCCATTTACCCTAGGAACACACTGATCTAAGACCTGGCATGTGAGAACTGTGATCAAAACAACCTTTAATACTTTGAACAAAACCCTAACTACTCTAACCCTAGCCTAAGACTAACCCTACTAACTAATTTGTTGTCGTCATCCTTTTGCTAATAACATCATTGTGAAGCTATCATTTTTCTTATGAGCAATTGAATGGTTATTCAAGGCATTGTTTAAAATAAAGTGTTAAGTGTTACAATTGAATGCCACATTCCTTTAACATTTACTGAAGAAGTGACATTGTGCATCATTGTTATTTTATAAACATTGACGTTGTCAATATTTATTGTTCAATTGCTTATATATCAGATAGTCATTGATTATATGAAGTACTAACCAAGCAAGTAAGCTTGCATATATCTATTTCTTGTTGCTTTGTCTTGGGCAGGTGCATCTCTATTTTTTTGGTTGTATTTCTCTTTATTGGTTGTTAGCCGAACTATCTTCTCAGTGGTGACATGTGAGGGGGATTTCATCTTTTATCCTACAATCCTTTGCCTTCTCAAAACCCCAGGTCACTGGGGACGTCTTCCCTGGGCCTTAGCTCCCTAAACAGAAAGAACCTTCCTATCGAGGTGACATTGGGTTGGATTGGTTTAGTTACACCAGTTTGCCTCTTTACATTTATCTTTTATCCTAACTACAAATTGTGCAATAACAAAGCCTTCCAAGGCCATGTCCTGGTGGAAAGGGCACAACCCCCCTGGGTACATGCATGCTAAGCTGCCTCTGGTGGAAAGTCCTCCTCTTCTCTGGTGAAATCCCTTTGATCTGTCTCTGCCCCCTACTGGGGTCTCACATTCCATCTGGTGGGATTTCAGCCCCATGGAGGTCCGAATTAATCATCTCCCCATGTGTACCTGTCCATCTGGGTATTTGCCATCGAGTATGGCCATGAAACATCAACAAATACGCCCTCCATGGGTTCATAAGTCACAGGGATCATAGAAATTTCAATCATATCTAATCATCAATTTTATTAAACATGTGCATAAAACCCCTTTTACCTGAACAAGTGCTCAAAGACATTATACTAATCTGCAAGCCAAGCTTGGAGGAAGTGACAGGGCATCCTATTGGGCTAATGCTCACTAGATGTGGGATGTTTCCGGGAGAAATAAAATCCAAGACATCTTAGTGGATGAGGTGGATAAGGGATGTCTGGGCAAGGGGTGCAGTGATAGCAGGGAAATCCATGGCTTACCTATGGATGCCTCTATAGAGGCTGAGCTGCACCTGTCATGGATGCAAATGTTTCTCATCCCATTCATGCCTTTTTTTTTTTTCTTACTATTTTTTCTTTCAAGAAGCCAATCAGGGGACACTGCCCTGGCATGGTGACCAGTGGTGGCAATGTTACCCACAAGCACTTTCACGGAAATGGGAAGGTTGGCTCGTGATGAGACCCCCTTTCTCTTGGCTATTCCACCAAGAGCCACTACCCTGGCATGGTAACCAACTTCTAGTAGTGTCATACCGCTATATGCCCATGGACCTAATAGGTTGGCTCGTGATGAGACCCCCTACCCTCTGACTAGTTCTTGTTTTATTATTTTTTATGGGTCCCTCTATTTCTTGCTGAGAATCCTTTTACTACTTTCTCGGGGATCCCTGGGCGAAGCATCTCAAGGTTTTTTTTTTAGGCTTTTATCTTTTGCCAACTGCTTTTACCCTCTTGGCCTTTAGCCCCTTCTTCCCACAAGGTAAGGTACAACCTTTAAATATTTGGCCAACCTAATGCCCGGACCAGTGTAATGGGATGGATGAGTGGGAGAAATATGGAAAGTGGTAAGTATGGTGGGAGTGGACGATGTCTTTTCATGAATCCCCCCAGTGGAAACTCAAAACCTATGGGCACAAGCTTACTAGGGCATCCTGTCATTCCCCCCATATATGGTCAAGTGGATAGGTATAAGATCTAAGCACCCGTTAGAAATAAAAATAACTGAATGCACATATTCAAAGGTTTTGAGGATCAGAGTGACACATACCATGATACCCGGACTCATTACCTCATGGAGCAAGATCCATTTCTGCTACAAGACCAGGCCGAGGTGATGGATGTTGCTGCTACTGACAAAGTGGAGGCACTGAAGAAAAGAAAAGATGGGCCCTCCAAGGCCATGCTCAAGTCGATCTGGCTCTCGGTACTCCATGTCTAGGACCTGTGGGCCTCGAGACACAATCTCCTTAGTTATCCCTAAACTGGGGGATAACATCTGGCTCCAACTCGGCGACATGTGCTCACCGTAGAGCTCATGAGAACCTCAACATTTCTAGCATAACCTGTAACCTGCTTGATATCAACATTAAACTATTAACAATCATTTGGGGTGGTGATATCACCCCCAACTCATATATATATATAAAAGAAAACAAGCATATGTACAAATGTGAAAACATAATATTCTAGCATGAAATGCAAGTTGTATGTACAATGAATGCAAATGTCTACTTACTTGTACTTACCTATAGGCTGAATGTTAGGTCTAGTCAAATGACCAGTGAAACCATCTTAGCAATGTCTCACAATACCTACCTTTGTGCTTCATCATAAACCAAAATAGTGATAAGTTAAGCACAAAAATAACATGGGTTAGAGAGTGTATCATATCATCGGAAACCATAAAGTCTAACTCATGGAGGTGGGTGGGAGGGATAAAACCATGCCAAGTCACTCTCTTGGGAAAGTTCTCAATCCACTTCAGGAAGGGATCGTGAAAAGTCAAAGGTTCAAAAAACTGACTCATAAGGTCTGAAAGTTGGCTACCTAGGACATCCTCATAATTTGAAATCCTGGAAGGGATTGACAAGGATATAGAAGATGACTGACAAAATCTTAAGGGAAGGTTGAAAGGCTGAGATGACAAACTTTTTCTTGAGGTATTCAACCTACCCTTGAACTCTAGGGTTTGCCTAAAAGGAAACTCAATACAAAAGACATAATTCCCAACTACACCTTTAATGGCACAACAAGGTAAAGTAATCGGAGGTGGCTAGAGAAAGTTGTCACAAGAATCCTTCCTTAGGAAAACGATGTCCTTACTCCTATCAAGACCTGAGAATAACGGTGATTGGTAATCTTCTTCATAGCATGAATCCAAGTGCTCAGGGGAGTACTCATCAAAATCCTCAAGGTATGACTGGAAATCATCAGGAAAATATGGGACTAGGTCAACCTTGGGTGTTTGGAAAATATCGGTAATTATATCATCTCCTTGTTGCCACTAGTCAAAGTTAAAAGTAACCTGTCGTGATAGCTGTGAAGGAAACACTTGGAAATGACTCCCAATGTCATAAATGGCGTCCATATCATAACTAGCTACATCCCATTTACGATTTCCAACATGTATGAACTCATCAATATCAACCATGTCACTATCTATATCATAACATGGAGGATTCAAAACATTTAAGGGCTCATCCATCTCCCCCTCTTTTCCCAAATCATAAAGTAGAGAATTATCAAAATTTTGGATGAGAGGGTAACTTACTGTGTTTGTTTCTTCTTGTGCAGGAGCTTCGAGGACTTGGGTGTCTTCAACATGCATCATTGTTTCATCCTCATGATTTGTTCCTACATCTTCAACTTTACAACAAGAAACATCTACTTTGTTTGAGGATTCCATTTCTTCTTCCTTCTCTGGTTCATAACACAAGGCATTGTCAAGATTCTGAAAAGGAAAGTGACTAAACTCACTCTCTTCTTCTTGTGCAGGGGGAAAAGGATAGTGGATGGCTTTATTAGGAGGAGGGCATGTCGATACTTTATCATCTTGTTCTGCTTCCAGCTCCTCAACTGTGTCTTCAACAATCCTTTGCCCTTCCCTGTGGGGTTGGAAAGCCTCATCAAGATCTTTTCCCTTAGAATTTTGTTGGTCAATGATTTGTTCCCCTTTCTCTTGGAAATCAACGATAAAAGTTTCAAGGGAAACTAATCTTTCCAAACCAAGATTGTCTGGGGTATATTTAGGGTAACTGATTTTGGTCCCTAGAGAGAAAATGTGTTTTCCCTTGGACAAGGAGATATTTACCTCGATTCGCATGGCCATGTTATAAGCTTCGTTGAGTGTTTTTGGCCTCTTCTTACTTAGGAGAAACCCTAAATGCACCAAGAGTGCATTGGTAAAGAGATACATAAGGTACTTGTCTTCAGGATGATGGTTTCCAAGAATCAGATATAACAATCTGTCAAACCTATCCTGGAAATCCTTGACAGTCTCATTTTCAGTTTGTTTTGCATACTTGAGTTCTTTTAGTAATGTTTGGATATCTTCCAAATTCATACCCCACCTTTTGAGAAAGGTTTCTTCCAACTGGTCCATAGAAGTGATGCTAGCAACAAGGAGATCATCATACCATTTTCTAGAATTTCCATGAAGAGTGGCAGAGAAAAGTTTAATCACCAAATCCTCAGCATCATCACTGATCGGATGGAGTTGGAAGAAAGACCAAAAATCAACCATATGATAGTCAGCTCTTTCCCCATCACTACCAGTGAATCTAGGGAGCCATTTTTCGTACTTTTGGGGCATTTGTCTAGGGTATCCTAGGATTTTACTCATGTCTAGGGGTTTGAAATTTCCCAGGTCCCACTGAGAAGTCATGGTTGGCTTCGCCATTAGTGGAGTCACCAGATAATTTTCTTGAAAGTATCAAAGAAATAAGGGAATCATCCTTAGTGGAGTCGCCAGGTAAGCTTACAAGATAAAGATTCTTGGGAAAAGGCTTACCGAAATAGTGTCATTTGTTAGGAGAATTCACTCAATGTTCCGCGACAATGGCACCAAAATGTTATCACACAGTTTGTACTTGGAAAGATAAAAGAAAGGTAATGAAGACAAACTGGCGCAACGAGAGACTATCCTATCACTGTCACCTTAATAGGATGTCCCTTTCTATCTAGGGTGGTAGGCCCAAGGGAGACGTCCCCAGTGACCTGGGGTTTTGAGAAGGAAAAGGTTTAAGGCTAAGTAAAAGTTTCCCCCTCACAAGTCACCACCGATCAGAAAGTCCGGCTAAACAGCCAATAAAGATAACAATAACTAGAAATGTACCTACCCGGAATAAAGCAACAAGAAACTATATATTTGCAAGATCACTTGCTGGTTAGTACTTCATATAATTGGAGATTTTCTGAAATAAAGCAATTAACTGATAATATTGATGAAAAAAATCAATGATGTATAGCAGCAATGATCACACTATGTTACTTCACAATAAATGCTTTTAAGAGGCTTCAAAATGAACAAGAACGATTTATCATCAATGTTACAATGCCAACATTCATTAGAAGCAAAGACTACTATGCATTAATCAATCTTTCAATTGCTTACAGAGGATAAAATGCTGCAAAGTATAACTATAAATCAAATGGATAATGGCAGCAATAAGGTTAGTAGGTTAGGGTTAGAAGGTATTAGTAGTTGTTCAAAGAGTTTGGAGGTTGTGATCAAAATACTCAAAGAAGAAGTCTAATACTAGTGCATTCATAGGGAAAATGGAGTCGAGAAGTAGCAACAATAGTTGAAGGAACAATATGATAATGGTAGGGCTAAATACAAGATAATTTAATGGTGAATTGTTGGTAAGCCAAGGCTTCAACCATCAAACGCTAGGGAAAAATGACTTACTAAGGTGTAGGCAACCCTAGGCCTTAGCACGTTTTCCTCCTTCTTTAGCTCAATGACAAGGTAAAATCGGCTTGGATGGAGAATAAGAGATAGGGTGTTGCAATGGCAAGGCCCTAGCAATGTCTCCAACACAAAAATGGCTTATTGGCATAAACTAGTAGGGAATTAAAATAAGGACACCAACATGTGCTTATTTCCTAGGGTTTATTCCAGCAATTTCATTAAAAAAATGCAAGTAAAATACTATAACGATTCAAGAAATGGAAGGATTGCAGAAATTCATTTACATTTACCATGCATTCATCAAGCCAAACCCTAGTTGTAAACCTTCCACCAAGAAAAATGCCAAAAATAGCCAAAATAAGCCTCCTTCAACAAGTGCGCACTAGTATTTCATTCAAAAACCATAAAGGAGGGCGCAAATTTCAGACCTCACACAAGTGTGAGTCAAAGATGATGAATAAAAGAGAGTTTTAGCTCTCTTACTTATACAGTAGCATTGACCTTAATTTAAATTTAGGTCACAAAAGGCCGACAAGGCCAGAAATACATAATAATATTGTTTTGCATTAAATGTCGTGATAAAACCCTAAATCAAGCATAAATGAAGACGTCATGCCCTTTTACGGTGACGTTAGCCCCTTTTAGGGCAACATTGGCCTCCTGGAACAAAACGTTAGGCCCCCTTGGGACTCCTAAAGCTACCACAACTGCCACAACTGCCTCCCAAAACCTCCACAAGCACTAGATGATGTCATGAGTGTCCTGGGTGACATCATGGGCCTTCCAAGGCCAGTGTTCTGGTGGAAAGGGCACAAACCCCCTGGGTACAGTCCTACTAAGCTGCCTCTGGTGGAACATCCTCCTCTTCTCTAGTGCAAGCCCTCTGATCTTTCTCTACCCCCTGCTAGGGTCTCAGCATCCATCTGGTTGGCTTTCAGCCCCATGGAGGTCCAAACTAATCATCTCCCCATGTGTACCTATCCATCTGGGTACCTTCTATCAGGTATGGTACTGAAACATTAACAAATATGCCCTCCATGGGCTCATAAGTCACAGAGATCATAGCAATGTCAATCACATCTAATCATCAATTTTATTAAACATGTGCATAAAACCCCTTTTACCCGGACAAGTGCTCAAAGACATTATACTAATATGCAAGCCAAGTTTGGAGGAAGTGAATGGGCGTCCTATTGGGATAATGCTCACTTGATGTGGGATGTTTCCGGGAGAAATCAAATCCAAGCCATGTCAATGGATGAGGTGGATAAGGGATGTCTGGGCAAGGGGTGCAGTGATAGCAAGGAAATGCATGGCTTACCTGTGGATGCCTCTGTAGAGGGTGAGTTGCACCTGTCATGGATGCAAATGTTTCCAAGCCCATTCATGCCTTTTTTCCTTTTCTTATTGCTTTTTCTTTCAAGAAGCTAATCAGGGGACACTGCCTTGGCATGGTGACCCGTGGTGGAAATGTTACCCACAAACACTTTCACGAAAATGAGAAGGATATCTCATGATGAGACCCCCTTTCTCTGGGCTATGCCACCAAGAGCCACTACTTTGGAGTGGTAACCAACTGCTAGTAGTGTCATACCGCTAGATGCCCATGGACCTAATAGGCTGGCTCATGATGAGATCCCCTATCCTCTAACTAGGTCTTGTTTTATTATTTTTTATGGGTCTCTCTGTTTCTTACTGAGAAGCCTTTTACTGCTTTCTCGGTGATCCTTGGGCAAAGCATCTCGAGGTTTTGTTTTTAGGCTTTTATCTTTTGCCAACTGCTTTTACCCTCTGGGCCTTTAGCTCCTTCTTCCCACAAGGTAAGGTACAACCTTTAAATATTTGGACAACCCAATGCCCGAACTAGTGTAATGGGATGGATGATCAGGAGAAAGATGGAAAGTGGTAAGTATGGTGGGAGCGAATGATGGCTTTTCATGAATCCCCCCAGTGGAAACTCAAAACCTATGGGCACAAGCTTACTAGGGCATCCTGTCATTCCCCCCAAATATGGTCAAGTGGATAGGTATAAGATCCAAGCACCCGTTAGAAACAAAAAGAACTGAATGCACATATTCAAAGGTTTTGAGGATCAGAGTGACACATACCATGATACCTGGACACTTTACCTCATGGAGCAAGATCCATTTCTACTACAGGACCAGGTCGAGGTGATGGAAGTTGTTGCTGCTGACAAAGTGGAGGCACTGAAGAAAAAAAAAGATGGGCCCTGTTGACCGCCTATTCAACTAGGGGGTCAACTCCATGTGCCATGAAGTAATGCATCATCAGATGCTAATTTTTTGAAGATAGTTTGGTTCTATTGGGCAATTTATGTCTCCAGCACAATTTTTGTAAACGAATTTTCCACACCCCTGTGTGGGTTAATAATGTAACAGGCTTGCATGGATCATAGTTAGGTCAGGTACATTGGGATGTTTTCATTGGGAGAGTTCTTTTCACCGAGGGTTTTTTATCCTCAGGTTGTCCATTGGGCTTTTCAGCCTGGTTGATTTCCCTTGAGTTTTTCCCTCGAACTTGCAATAATTTCCTCCAAAGTGGTGAACGACATTCTAATGGTGTCATCCTCTGGTAGCTATTGTTTAGGAATGATGTAAATGACCATGCAAGACATTGTAGAAAGTTTCACGGAATTCGTTGAGTCTAGATAGGTTTTTTTTAATTAATTTTCCTAAGGTTGGGATTTTAATTATTTAATTAATTAATTGTTTTTGAGAAATTATTGTAAAAACTAGGCCCTTGGGTTTTTGATAGGGGTATTTGTGCTCAAATAAAATGGAAATGCACCCCTTGCACCCTTGGACCAAGTTTCAGCTCAGTCGGACAAGTTTTGCTAGCCATTTGTCCACCCAGAGCCGTAGTCAGTCAAAACAACAATTTTTATTGCTAAGTCAAAGTTGTAATTTTTGTAAATATGAGTTAATGGGTTAGTGTGATAATAGATAAGAGCAATAAAAGTGATACCTAGCCTACCCAAACCACTTCCTAAACACTTCCACACCCCCACACTCCCTCATTTGCTAAATACCCACGCCCCCTAGGGGGATTTGCGCCCCCCTCACACCCAAACCTTAGGAAATGTCATTCGAATGACTTGTGGGCCCCTCCCATGAGTAGTGCACCCCTCCTAGCCTACCACCTCACCTATTCTTGGTCCCACACCCTCCACCTCACGTCCACCTCATCTATCCATGCCCCAAACCCTAAAGTTGTGCCCCTCTTCTAGAGACTCCCTCCATTGCTTGGAATTGCAACACTTGGCATTCATCTGAGAGGGTTCACCTTGCCTCTTGAGCTATAAATAGAGTCCTCTTCCTCTCATTTCATCACCATTCTTTGAGCTAGTGTTACTATACTGGAATTTTGCCCCACTCTCTTGCTCTTGCCATCTTGCCATTTCACTCATTTTCTCTTGAGAGTCTTGGAGAAACTTGTTGCTGCAACACTCTCACATTGGATTAATAAATCTTTGGAGGATTTTGGAATCAACAAGAGTATTCTAGTTGCATTCTTCACATGAGGTGATATTGTGGTATTTGAGTTCATTTGGGTAGTGATGAATAGATCTTGAATGAAGTAGTTTATTTGGGTAGATTAGCAAAGAGTAGTCTTGCTGATTTATTTATGTTGGGTAGCTAGTTGTTTGAAGTATTTCAAGTTGTTATCTTATCCATACATATTATTTATTCAATGCTTCACTATTTGTCTTGAGTTTTGCAGGTTCACTTCAAGGGATTATTGGGAGAGCCTCAAGAAGGAGTCTTCCCTCAAGCTCTTCTCAAACTCCTAGTTTATTTAGTCCTATATTTCTGTTTCATTTCATCATATATTTCAATTAGCTAACCTTCTTATATAGGTCAAATAATTCTACATTTCGTTTGGAGATTTTATGTGAAAAATTTCTGTGTAAAAACCATAACATTTTCTTAATTTTGTCGTGTTGTGTAGTATTTCCAGCAAGCATTTGCTTGCTGGTTTTTGTAGATTCTTACCAGAAACAAGGGGATATGCTACTCAAATCCACTGTCACAACACTCCCAAAGAGTTTCCATTAGTTGGGTAACAAGTCTCTCCTCTTTCTTTGTCTTTCTAGTATTGTAGCAAGCCCCCGGTAAGTTCCCTTGAGGCTTGCATTCTCTTGTTCTTTTACAGCCATTGTATCTTATTTTCTGTAGTTAGTATATTGCCTACACCTTGGGAGAGTGATTGGCTCAGCCAACCCCCCAATATCGTTGGGCTAGGATACAATTTTATTTCAGCATTCTTTTATTTCTTGACCCACTTGTCATTAGGACAAGGTTGTGTGGCTAGGACTGCAATAATAATTGTCTATATGCTCTTTCCAACCCTCTTTGGCACAACATTGGTAGGCTTGCCTCCACCTTGTGCCATTGTAAGTGGTTTGCAATTTATTTTCTTCAAGTTTTGTTTAAATTCATAACTTGCATACACCTTGGGAGAGACATCCCCATATCATATGGCTAGGATGGTAATAATGTGTTGATGATTATTGTTGTTTAGATGGTTAAAGTTAAAATCTTTTAGAGTAGACATCACACATCTTAGCTTAAGCCTTCAAGGCATAGTTTCCTTTTCATGCTCTAATTTTTATCAATTGCAATCTATCATGGTCTAAGTGCTTTGGGAGCAATCCTTACATGTGCAATTTACTCATATCTTAAGGCTTTGGCCATTCATTAATGTAAAACATATATGGAGCATTGATGTGGTGTAGGGCTTAGTTTTCTGTTCAGTAAGTCTCTATTTTTACTTAGCACGTTTGTCTCATGCAGTAACACATATAGGTAAGTGGGAAAATCTAAAGCAATTTTCACTTTCATTTGACAAGTTGTTCTTGTCTTTCAATTTACATCTTTCAAGTTTATACATGCAAATGGTTAAGTGAATGATAGTGGATGAGTTTATCTTTTTCAACATGCTTTAGATATAGATTTACATGCTTCATTTCACATTTTACAACACACTTTCATGAGCTAAACAGTTTCGGTTTTGGGCACTATTCACAATTTTTGGCCACCTAAAACCTATCTAAAACACTCACAACACATCCTAAGACTTGCCCATAAGTCAATAATATTTTAGACCAACTAGGACACCTAAACTCCACCATTTTCACCATCTAAAATGGGAATTGAGGAGGGCAGCGGGCTGTAGTGGTAGGGGACTGCCCTGTGGTGCACCAAGTGTGTGTCTTTCCCGTGAAAACTCAATTCTTAGGGCTGACTGTGACAGCTAGGGTGGGCCTCGTTGCCTTACTATCTTGAGCATCCAGCAGCCATTTGGCAATAGGAGGAGGAGGAGTAAGGTTTGACACTTAGTTAGGAGGGTGATTAAAATTTGTAAAATCTTTAAGCAACTCTTAACCACTTAGTCTCTTATGCAACATCTCATTGGTTATATATTATGGTTGCATATACATTAGTTGCAAGCACATAATTTTCTATCTTTCATGCAAACTAATGATTTAGTTATCTGAGTGTTGAATCTTTCCAGTTTAGTTGAGCAATTGTTTTCCAAACACTTAATACCTTTTTTTTATGCTCCTTATGGTGTGATCCCTCGAGAGATAGCGCATCCAACTATTGGAAGCATCTTCTTGTTGGGTCTTGAGTGCTTTAGTGGTTGCCATTGAAAAGCAATCCAATTCTTATTGGTGCATGCTTGGCTTTATGTGAATGATCTCAATGTTTTGACATCTTTTGGATTCTCACATTTAAGCACTTGTTGATCTTATCTATTTGTATCTTGTGTATATCTTGTGTAATCGTTGTATCTCTCATTCATTATTGTAAGTAATTATAGCATTATTGTGAAATAATTGTAACTTTGTAATACTTGCAATCTTTTGTAATCAAACTCCCTTAAACATAGTTGACCCCTTGCCCAATCTCTAGGCACTAGTCTTAGTTGACTTAGGGAAGAGGTTTTGATTGACATTCTAAGTAGTTTTGCACTTTGCATTTGCTGCCTTAGCATCATAGGTTGGTCTTCTCCCAAAAACTCTAACCAATTAAAACCAACTCCTAGAAATTCAAAGTTAAATCACATCTGGTAACTAGGGTCTACCCCCCTTGGCTTCCCTAGGAGTAAGCCTAGAAGGAAGAGGTTCCAGTCAAGGTGACAGTGTGGGCTGTGAACCTAGGCATTGTGCCTCCAAGGACACACTAAGTGAGCTGGACTATGCTCACGTTTGCAAGTGTGTATTAGGACGACAACATCTTTGGTGCCGTTGCCGGGGATAAGTCATTTATTCTTGGTCAAAATGACTTAACTTAATTTTTTAAGAACTAAGTAATTAAAACTTTAGTCCCTAAAATTCATTGAATTTGCATTGGGTTGATTTTGTGTGGTTCCTTTCCAAGTGGCGACTCCATTGAACAAATCTGTTAGGTATACTACTAGGAGCACTTCACAAGGAGTGATTTATTCTTTTCCTGGACCTGAAAAGGTTTATAGGAGGAGGCTAAATCACCTTGTTCCTAGGAGGCTACTTGAAAGTCTTGGAGAAGAAGCACTCACCGATATCCAATACTTGTTCCAAAACAATAATCAACCAACTGTTAATAATCCCACTAATAATCCTAACTTAACCATGAGTATCTTTTTGAGACCTTTGAACTTTGCAGCAATCCAAGGTTCCCCTCTTGCATTTCTTGAAAAGGCTATTGACAAGTTGCCTACATTTCAGGGGAACAATGCTATAAGTGCCAAATCCCACATCCTCAACTTTCAGATGTGTGTGGAAAGATATTGTAGGGGTCATGATGAGGAAGATGTGAAAATGACTTTGTTTGTGTACTCTCTTGAAGGAGATGCTGCCGAATGGTTTACTGATTTTTCCGCAAACAAATTCAGCACCCTTGATGAAATATTGAATGAGTTTAGGAAAAGATGGAGTGATCAAAAGGAACATAGATTTCAGCTTGCTTCTCTCACCACTAGTCATAAGAAAAAAAATGAAATAATGGTTGAATTTAACACTAAGTTTAATAGCTTGGTGAAAGGCCTTTATAGAGACATTAAGCCCTCAGATACTGCAATTTTGATTTACTATATCGAGGCATTTGAAGGTGAAATGAGGTATGCCTTAAGGGATAAGGATCCTCAAACTTTAGAAGCAACACAATCTACAACTATAAGAATTGAGCAGAATATGCTTGAGGCTAGGAAGTCCAACATTCCTGGTTTCACAAGAGGTTCTTCTTCAAAGGTTAATGACGAAAAGAAGAAGGAAGTAAAGGGTCAAGAGTCATCTAGTGATGGGATTAAGGAATTGACCCAGTTAATTAAGCAACTGGAAATTAACCATGCCAATCATATCAATGCCTTGCAAAATAGGTTGATTACTATGGAGAGGTCCCAAAACAATAGACAACAACATAAGACAAATGACAAGTGGCCAAGAAGAACTCCCCAAAATGATCAAAGGCCACCTAATCCTTTTGAATCCACCAATTTGGTAGATCATCAATCTATACCTTATTGTAGACCATGTGATGAATTTCATGAGGAAGCTACTTGTCCAATTTTTCTTGAAGATTGTTATAATGATTATCGAAACCAAGGAAACGAACAAATAAATATGTGTGGTAGAGAGTACTATGGAGGCATGCATGATTGGATGAATTCTAATGGTCATGGAAGTAATGGAAACTTCATGAATGGCATTGTTGACAAGGCAACAAAAAAGTATGGGCCCAAGCCCACACCCAAACAAATAGCAGAAATGGCTAAGTATAAAGGCATTACCTACCAAAGGAATGGAAATAGAGGTCATGATAAAGGTCAAACTAGTGTTCCCAAGGTATCACCAACACCTCCTAAGTCTAATGTGCCCATCAATGCAGATTTGAATATTGACTTAGGTGGTTGGCTGAATAATGCAAAGATGTTGGTTCCAGTATCAGAAATCATGAAGATCCCTTCTCAAAGGGAAAAGATACTTAAAGCCATAGAAGAACCCCCTAAAAATGTTGTGGAGAAGCAACCAGCTGTGGCATACCAGGATGCACCAGTAATTTTACAGAATTGGGATCGAAAAAATGAAAAGAATTTTCCTTTCTACCTCTCTCTACTTGTAAATGACAAAGTGTTACACAACTGCATGCTAGACTCAAGGGCGAGCTCTAATGTTGTGACTAAGAAAGTAATGGAATAGTTAAACTTAAGAATATCTCGACCTTATCATAACATTTTTGCCTTGGATAGTCAGACAATTGAAGTGTTTGGATTGATTAAGGGTTTGCAAGTACACTTAGTAGTATTTCAGGATATCATGATTGAAATGAATATTGTAGTAATTGATGTTCCGAATGTTTGGGGAATGTTATTGAATAGAAAGGTAGCTGCAGATTTGGGTGGTAACTTACAAATGGATTTATCTTATGCTACCCTCCCCACTCAAGATGGGAGCACTTTCAAGTTGACTAGGGAGGTGTATAGAAAGTATCATGTTGAAG
>ML849638.1:16821-32645 GCA_009831015.1 Picea engelmannii
GCTGCTGTTCAAGCGGTTCAACGTTTTCGCCATTATATTCTCTCCAGAAAAACTACAGTGATTTCACATTGCAACCCTATGCAACATATTTTGACACGTCAATTGCTAGGGGGCAAGTACTCCAAGTGGATTGTCATACTCCAGGAGTTTGACTTGGAATTCGATCGCGCCACGTCTAAGAAATCCTTAGTTTTTGCTGAGTTAATATGTGATTTTCCCCACTCTGCCACATAAAATGTAGCAGTAGATTCATTACCTGATGAATCACTTTTCCTTATCAGCACTGACGATATTTGGTATGGAGATATCATTATATATCTCCAAACCCAGACTTTCCGGTCTGCTTTGTCTAGTACTGAATGACGTCATGTTCGTTATCAAGCTCGTCAGTACATTATCCTTGGAGATACTCTTTACCGTCGAGGAATTGATTCTGTGTTTCGACGTTGTTTGACTTTTGACGAAGCCGAGAAAGCTTTGAATGACTGCCATTCTGGAGCATGTGGTGGTCATATGTCTGGGTATGCTACTGCCCAGAAGATATTACGCGCGAGGTATTTTTGGCCTTCCTTGTTCAATGACTGCATTACTTCCGTTCATAAGTGCCATGCTTGCCAGACCTACAATCAAAAAATTCGATCGCATCCTGCTCCCTTTCATCCAGTGGTCTCAGTTGGTCCTTTTTCAAAATGGGGCATTGATTTCATGACATGTCACCCTCACTCGGCCGGGGGACATGGTTACATTATTGTAGCTGTTGATTACTTTACAAAGTGGGCCGAGGCGATGCCAACATTCGATAATACTGGAAAGACTGCAACGTTGTTTCTTTTTAACCACGTCATAGCTCGTTTTGGTGTTCCTCAAGCTATCGTTACCGATCACGGTAGTCATTTTAGGAATTTTATGATGTCTGAACTTACGGAAAAGTTGGGTCTTCGTCATGATAACTCAACACCCTATTATCCGCAAGCTAATGGCCAGGTCG
This sequence comes from Picea engelmannii, assembly GCA_009831015.1. Classification (NCBI taxonomy): domain Eukaryota; kingdom Viridiplantae; phylum Streptophyta; class Pinopsida; order Pinales; family Pinaceae; genus Picea; species Picea engelmannii. The sequence continues at coordinate 17,810 of ML849638.1, forward strand.
AAGCAATCAACAAATTTCTTATAACCATGCTTCGATGGATGGTAGGAATTCATAAAACCAACTGGCACATGATGTTGTTTTCGACATTGTGGGCATATAGGACATCTGTTAAATCCGCTACGGGGTTTACACCCTTTCGATTAGTCTATGGCGTGGAAGCCATTCTTCCGATAGAATGTGAGATACCTTCTCTGAAGCTAGCTGTCGAACTCTTACCCAATACTTCTGCTGAAGAGGAACGTCTATTGTATCTGATGCGATTAGACGAGACCCGACGTGACGCTACTCTAGTAATAGAAGCCCAGAAGAAACGCGTCAAAGCACAGTATGACAAGCATGTCAAGCCTCGTGTTTTCTCTGAAGGTGATCTTGTTCTTTTGTATGAACATGATAAAGATGTCTTAGAAGCTGGGAAATTCAAACCAATGTGGTGTGGTCCTTACATTTTTCGCAGAGTGTTGGAAAAAGGAGCGTATGAGCTGGTTGATTATGATGGTATACCTTTGAGTGAACCCAGAAATGGGTTGTACTTGAAGAAGTACTATGCATATGTTATTTGTGCACAAGTACTTGTATTTTTATGTATCATACTTTGTGTGTGTTACTTTAGTTTTCTTTTGACGTTATCTGGTCTCTGCCCTTACGTGACGTTGTGTTTGATTACCAGATGTCGGAGTCTTCGCTACCTTATATTGGCTTTGTTGATGGTGCTAGCCGTAGTACTCAGAACTTAGCTTCCGCTGCATGGGAAATCTATGCCCCAACCAATGAACTTATATCTTTAGGAGGTGTATGTCTTGGCCGTGAAACCAACAACATTGTTGAGTATAGCGCCGTTATTGAATTATTGGTTGATGCTATCTCACTTGGAATCCGTCATTTGGTTGTGCGACTCGACTCGCAGCTTGTGGTACTACAGCTAAGTAATGTCTACTCTATTCGAAGTCCTACTTTATTACGAGTGTATTTGCGAATTCGCCTCTTGGAACGATATTTTGATCACATTGAATATAAACATATTCCTAGGTGTCTTAATACATTAACATATGCATTGGCCAATTATGTATTGGACAAACATTTGAACCATTTATAAATCAAACACATTTAAATTTACACAATATAATGTAATCCGGTAGAAGCCATCTGTATATAATGATCATAAGAGTTTGTTGTTTTTACAAAAAGTTTGTCGAAAGACCAAAAGATAAAAAATTGAAGCTTATAGCTTCTACAAAGTGACGTCACGGATGACGTTCACGGTAACACACTACTTCCCTAGCTACTCTGCGGAGCAGTCGACCCATAGCTGCAGATACCCCTACAGTGTGACGCTGATTGCGTCGTGGAACCTCTTCCAGAGTCATATCTGGAATGTCTGTTGTCAGACCTTCTAAGTTCTGTTCCACCACCTGGTAATCTTCGACATACTGTGGTAATACTGCTGCTGCTTCTCCTCGTCGCTGGATAGGAGAAGTACCAGGAGGTCTATAAGGTCCAACATCTATGTTATCAACAAACATTTGGTGTTAGTCTTCGAATAAATATTTAAAACAAAAACATTTAAATATGATTAAAATTCAAAAACATTTGAAAAAGAGAAAATTTGTGTACTTCTTACCGAGGTCTCCCCACTGAGCGTCCTCAGGTAGTGCTAGATCCAGATCTCCTCGGAAATCCAACCCGACATATGCGTAGTCATCGACCATCAACATCTAGTTTTGCAACCAATCAAAGAAAATATCGTCATATTTGACGATTGGTCCTGCCACGTGTCGGGCCATGAGCCGACACCATCGTAACATCCTCGGATCCCTAGGACCCAGAAATTTCCACTCAACCTGTAGTCTGAATACGGGGACTCTCTCAAGGAAGAAAGACACTAACAAAGATCCATATCCAAATTGTTTCAGTTCACCCCACCTGCACTTGGTTAGTTGTCTTTTGATGGTGCGCAACACTGCATCAGCCCAGTTAAATACTCGGGGCTCAGTACACTCGATGGCGTATTGGAAGTAGCTTTGTAATGCCATATGTGGAGCTTCACTTCCGACCATCCGAGCAATAGTAAAGAGAATAGTGCGGAGAGTCAGGTCTGTTACTCCCCAGATCGCCACTTTCCCTTTCTTTCTTTCGGCCTCGGGTACACAGTATTGATTGCAATATTCACTCATTTTTAATCTGCCAGCTCTGCTGCCAGCCAGACTGACATAAGACCTGCACCTGGATAATCCGGTCAAGAAGTATATGTCCTCTATGTCAATGGCTAATGTGTGAGCTCCTACAATAAAAACTTGCTGGTCTGGATCCCACATACGGACTAGATATTCCAGTAATCGGACTTGGGCTCTCATGCCTGGGATACAGAAGTATTTTAAGAGACCACAATCTCTTAATGCAGCTATGGTGGGAGGACGATTATCGACATTTACGTTATCCTCCTCATGTTCTCATTCTCGCCACTCAAGCACCATGTTTGTGGCTATTTACCTGCATAAGAAACATATAAAGAGGATTAATGATTTTATTCATGAGATGAATCTTTTTCATTGGTTAAACTTTTAAATTTTTTTTGAGTTCTGCGCTGCTCGCAGGTGCCTTATTATGCACAGTGCAAACACCTTGTAGGTGGCTTAAGGCCCACCTGCGAGAACGAGTCATTCTCGTAGGTCCCGTATGGGCCACCTGCGAGAATGCCTCCACGCATATATAGTTCAAAAAATAACTTAAAACAACATTTTTAACCAATGGAATCAAAATTTTAAACCATGGAAAGATCAAGAATGAAGAACTTACCAAAATGCTGCTGACGGCTCGTCAAATGATCACTCGTAGCTCCCGGAAATCAATGCCAAATTCAGAGGGTAAAATGAGGGTTTTTGGAACTCAATGGTGCAAATGTGAAATGATATGGTAAAATTGGTTATTTACTCATTTAATTTACTTTTTACTATGTCAATTTGGGTTTTTATGTTTATTTATTGATTAACCCTAATCACTAATACGAAAATGAGTGTAATGACTTGCAGGTGTGAAACATTGATGATTACGAAAATGATATGGACATATTTTTCTCCGTTATGGTGTGATTTTGATTGTTTTTTATGGTTTTTACATAAAACCTCGAGCGTCTTTTGTCCGTTCTTGCGCTCGTGAAAACATAAGAACGTGATTGGGCATAGTTTTATCACTTTTTCGGGCTCACCGTGGTTATACGAAAAAGGAACCCCCCTGGAGTTTTCTTTAAGCTCTTTTCAGACTCTCTAAACAGGAAAAGATCGCCGAGCGACCTTGCTATTTTAACGCTCGATAAAGTATTTGAAGTATGCATCTTTCGAGCGATAGTTTAACCCTTTTTCGGTCTCGTTGGACTACTGTACGAAAAAGGAACTGAGAGAGTTCTTTTTGAAGTGTTTTTCCAAACTCTATAATCTTGAAAAACCTTCAAGTTTACTATCTTTGGACTCGTTAAACAAACATTGACAGACCCGTGATGGGACCGAACCACTCCTTCTTAGGGTTCGTTAAACATACTCCGAGGGACTCATCCGAAGGATGAGCTTATATCAACAAGCATATGTGATCCTCTTCAAGCTTGCGTAAAAATAAAGAGGTACTTGCCAGAAATGGTGGGGGAAAATTTGGGAAAGGGATATGTTTCATTTTTGTATTAATTGGCAGTAAGTGTCGCTCTTGAACATGACACCCCTTATTCATCATTTGAAGCCGGTTTGGGAAATCCATTTGTCTCTCTTTCGATTGATTACAAGGTCATTCCATGTGTCGTATTTAAGTCAATGCTGCCAAATCATTGGTCGTGTCATTCATATGTTCAAGAGAAGTCCATTTGAAACCTGTATTGAGTAGGCCATCTGCAGTTATCCATTCTCTCTGTGTCGACCTTCCCTGTGTCTAGTCCAATTTGCAAAATGCTCTGTTTCACCTTCAAACTCTGTTACTCATTTCGTGTCATTGATGGGGGATACATCAAGGCCCTCCTGTGACGAGTTTTGTTCCGTCGACTTCAACACATTATCTGGAATCAAGACTTAGAAATTGTTCAGTACCTTGGAGTTTGCATGCCTCAATGGCAAGTTTCCTCGCTTTCGACAGTGGGTTTACATCATTGACCCCTGATCGAAAGATTCCGTCGGATGTTCGACATCGAATCATTTATTCACAGTCGATGGATTGTACTATACTACCTTGGGAGTCATTGACATCAATGGTGATTTCCCTCGCACTTGTTAACGGTTACATCAATGACTGGTAATCAAGTGGTTTCTGCCATGTTCGACTTCAACACATGTAATCACATGGTTAGATTCATACTTTGGGTGATGAGATTGAAGACCCTGGATATTTCTCTTTGTGATCCAGGTTGCGATGGAGTATGTATAATTTGCGACACATAGATCCACTGTGTATGTTTCGTGGCTATGTCGTCTTGATTAGAAAATTGTCGCATAGATCCACATTGTATTCAGGTGGCTATGCTATATTGTGACGGCATGGATCCACAGTGTATGATTGGTGGCCATGAACTTTGTGTATGATGTCATCAGTCTATGATCTGAGTATGGGAACGCCTACCTCAGAATTGGTATATATGATATTCTGCAGATGCTTGGATGTTTGCAGGTTTTCGATTAGATGTGCTTAACCTGTCATGTGAAAAAAAAACATTAAGAGTATTATTGTTCACCTTGGCGCCAACCAATAATTTTAACATAGCAATAATGAAACGATGATTAGAGGTGTCGTATTTAAAAAAAAAATCAGTTGGGGTGATGTTACATCAACTTCCACCTGCCACATTGCACTTTTGTTACCTTTTATACATTTTTTAAAAGGGCATAACTTTCACATACAAAGTCTTTTTTTAGAGTCATTTTTTTTAAACTAGCTACTTTTCTGAGGACTTTCCATCCAAACAAACAATTTAAGCTTTTAAATCCATATTATGTAAATATTTTAATATAACTTCTCCAAGTGATATTTTTCTTAGCAATACCAACTAATTCTCATGGAAATCCCATATAGAGGATGTACTACGAAGTAAAGGAATGTACCAGATCACCTTGGGAAAATAAAAAGTCCCCACTGATGTCAACAAGAAGGCCAAACGAGATAATAAAAATGATAACGCATGTGGATTAATTAGAATGTCCATCTCTCATAATTTACAGTTTCACCTTCAAGGAATTAATGGCTCAATTGAAGCTTGGGATAAGTTGGAAAAGATATTTGGTAAAAAAACTGTGATTCGAGCTCACGTGCTTGAAAACCAATTAATGAATTTAAATCTCAATGATTTCACTTGTATTGAAGATTATATATCCGAGTTCAAAACACTTAGAATTTTAATTCAAGACAATAAAATAGATATGAAGGACGATATATGTATATATGTTATTCTTGATAAGCTTGGTGGTGCATATTCTAATATTGCATCTACCTTTTACTCCACCAAAGAAGCTTTAGGACCTTCATACTCAAAACCATGTCTTGAGTCCTTTTGTGATCAACACCATATGTACATCTAACAGAGCCTTAGTGGCCCAAAATAAAGATAAAACCAAGCATCCAAAGCAACAACATCCTCACAACAACAAACAAAACAAGGGTCCCAAACCCTGTTATCTAGATTCTACTCCCATTAGTGACAAATGAAAAAAACAAAAAGTAACAAGATTCATAGGCATTGCAATTTTTGTGGGTGAGATGGTCATCTAGAGTCTTAATGTTTTAAAAAGATGGAGGCCTTAGAAGTAGAAATGAAGAAGCACAACATCAATCTTGGTTCTTCTTATTCTAACTCTTCTTCTCATGGAGATGCACTTTTTGCTCCTGGTTTCTCCTTCAATGCAACATCTACTACTTCTTCTTATGAGCGACTTATTGATTTTGAAGCAATTTATCACATGGTTAAGGATAAAGCTATTTTTTATGCTCTTAATGAATGTAACACCAAACAAATATTTGTTGGTGATGATAGATCTCTTAATGTTGTAGGGTTTGGAATAGTTCAGTTACATGATTTTCATTTTAATGATGTATTATGTGTTCCAAGTCTCTCTTGTAATTTTCTATCAGTATATCAGATCACTCATTCAAGTGAAGGTAAAATAATGGAGTTTTTGCCTCACCAAGTTGTAATCAAAGATTTAAAAGAACCTAAGTATTTCCTAACAACTATAATTGTTGATGATATTACTGGGTTGTATAAATTTGACAACTTTGGGTCATCATCTTTTCCATCAATTTTTATTTCTCATAGCGATGACTTGAACAAACTTTGGCATGTGTGGTTTGGTCATCTAGACTATCACTCATTGTATAAACTATATAATCAAAGTATGATGACTGACCTTCCTCTCCTTTCTTGCAAACATGGTGTTTGTGTCAATTGTCTTCTTGAAAAACATGATCAAAACAATTTTGACAAACGTGCCTCTTGGCATGCCTCGACCCCCTTTCAGTTGTTCATAATGATTTATGCAGTCTTCTTTATTATCATTCTTTCTTTGGGTTCAATTACTTCTTAAATTTCATTGATGACTTATACATACGTAATCGGGTTTATTTTTTAAAAGTTAAGAGTGAAGTTTTTGACATGTTTTTGGCCTATAAGGCCCTTGTAGAAAAACAATATGGACATCAATTTTAGAGGTTAAGAAAAAATATTGGAGGTGAATACGTTAACAACAAATTCAAAACTTACTGCACTGCACATGGCATTCAAATGTAACATATTGTTCCATATACACCACAACAACATGGTTTCGTTGAGAGAAAAGATTGAACGTTAATGGAAATGGAAAATTGTATGATCCAATCTAAGGGATTAAGTCTTCATTATTGTGTGGAAGTCATCAATAATGTCAATTGCATACTAAACCACACTCCCACAAATGATTTAAAAATATAACACCAAAAGAATCATGGACTAAAGTCAAACCAGATGGAAGCCACTTCCATGTGTTCAGTAGTGAAGCATGGGTTCACATTACTGTTGAGGAAAGGAAAGCATTACAACACAAAATTGAGAAGTGCATTTTTGTTGGATATTCTGAAGATGTCAAAGGTTATAGACTTCTTCAACCTCATTCTAATTAAATAAATATTAGAAGAGATGTTAAATTTGATGAAAATTTGTTGTCAAAGGAGCCTAATTCGGTGTTTGTTCCATCTTCGGCCTACGAGCCATATTTGATGTTTGTGCCATGTTCTCTTCCAAACTTTTCCATTAATGATCCTGCTTTGTTTTCTTCTTTAGATGATGACAATGAGGATGCAAATTAACCTTTTTTTACGTATCAACATGATACACCTTCACAATTACATCAAGCCTCTTCTCTTTTGGCTCAATTTTTAGAGACTCGTGATCCAAATACATTTGCATTAGCTTTTGACAATCCAGATTGAGACACAACAATGCATGAACAACATTGTTCCTGTTGTAGTCTAGGAAATTGAGGCAAGAATCCAAGAGAGACTACATTGGAACGCACATCAAGACACACATAATCCCAAGAAAGAAGGAGATAAATGTGGAGAAGGAATTCCATTCCAAGTTTGTATTCCATCTTTTGGGTTATTTATACAATAGGTAAATGGTTGCAGTGGTTGCACTTGCTACAACTAATCCTTTATTTAGTACATTTACCACTTGTTACATATATTCTTACTTTATTACTCATTATCATGTAATCTAATGTCTAAAACATATATGTGATGACTATTAGGACCTAAGAGCCCCCCTCAACATCTCCCCCACACTCAATTCCTTGATTTTCTCGAGAAAGTGTGCAAATAATTGATGACCTGCTACTCTTTGGCCTTAGTCTTCAATCTGGAAGATGCCTATGCAGTCATTGAATCTCACAACACTTTGCTCCTATGTTAAGAACCAAATATAAAAATGTTGATGATTGCAACTATGTGAGACATTCTCCAGCTTACAAACCTATGAGATGTTGATCATTGCAGCTATGTGAGACTTTATCTAGCTTACAAACCTAAGAGAAAGCCCCTAAGAAGGGTATGTGGTTCCTATATGAGATAGAGTTGGAACATAGAGATGACCTCCTCCATTTAGAGAGTTGAGAAGAACTCCAGATTATTATCCTGTGGGAAAGGCGATATGCTGAATTGGACGTGCTTGTGGCTGAGCACAAGGTGAACGTGTGAAATCCCAAAGTGTTTTGTGCATCGTCATGAGAACATAAATGAATATGATGTATTATCCTCCTCTGAGCAACAGAGTTGACGAGAAACTCTAGATGACTCTCCTGTGTGATGCAGTGCGGAAGAAGATCTGTTGAGTGGACGAGCACACGTGAACGTGTGAAGAACTGGTTCTTCTGTGTAATGCAGTGAGCTAGAGATATGGACATCCCTATGGATGTGCCCCTAGTGGATGAGCACTAGTGGGTGTATCAGATCCCTTGTTATATTGCTCAAGAGTCAGACCTACCTGTAACCCTAATTGTAATGTAAAGGGTACATGTCAGCCCCACCTTAATGTGATTAGTAATAAATCTAAAAGATAATTAATCTGGTTAATATTAATTATAATGTGACTTAGAGAGGTCAGCCTTGTTGTGCCAATAAACACTTCTGTTGATATGAAAATTCTAATATAAGTAAAGGAAGAGTCCCCATTGTGAAATCATATCCATCACACAAGTTTGGAAATTTCAACAAGTACATCTTCTTGGGAAAAGTGTGCACCTCTCTTGAGCGCTAGTCTTCTAGGGTTTGAGAACCCTCTTGTGTGCTAAGTATTATTGGCGGTGAAGGTATTTCTCTTGAATAATATAGTAAAGGATTTGGCTAGGTTTTCTTCCCTTGTTGAGAAGGGTTTCCCAGGATACTTCTTGTGTTCTTGTGCATGGTATTTCTTCTTGTGATATTGGTTGCTGCAACATTCTTGTTTATGGTTAAGACAAATGCAAAATTGAAATGAAATACATGATTAACCTAGATTATTGAAAAATCAACATGGTATCAGACCATAGATCTTGAAGATCCCATTGCACAAACACTTTCCAACCATTCTCTCTCACTTTTGCAGAAACCGTACGACCCTCCTAGGGTTTCCAGAATTTTCGTACGACCTACTCTTCTGAGTGTTTTCAACACTTAAAACTTGGACGCTGGGGATAAAAAGGACATAGGTGTGTATGAACTCCTTCAATGCACCTCCAACAAGTCTTAGATTGCATTTCCGAGCATTTTGATTTTTTGGCCCTAGGGTTTCTAGGATTTTGCCAATTTCTGCAGAAAGGTTCAGAATCATATTTCTGCAACTCCATGAAGAAGCTCCTTAGCTTACCAGGGCTATCATATTTCTCAAGGCTTATTGTTGGCAGTCATAAGCCTAACAAAACCTAAAAGTGCTTGCCTAGCCTAGCCGTTAGGTTTTCTTGCCTAGTTGACAAGGGTTTGTGAAGATGAGCAAACACATGATGGGAGGAAAGCTTGATGATTCAAGCAAGCACAGTTCCAAGAAGACAAGACCTCAAAGGAATGAAGAAATCAACATCTCAACACTCTCAGGTATGGTTCCTATCAATGACAATACTTGGATAATTGAAAGTGGTGCCTCCAAGCACATGACTAGACTTATAAATCATCTAACACATTTCGTTGAGAAAGAGACACATCTACATGTTGTTCTTGGAGATGATGCCAGATACAATGTGATAGGAGTTGGAACTTCTACCTTCCAAACATATTCAGATATGCATCTTAAATTATAAGAAGTACTATATGTACCCATAATGAAGAGAAACCTTGTCTCTATTTCGGCCTTGGAAGACAAAGGCTACAAAATTACTTTCTAATAAGGAAGAGTTCTTACATGGAAAAACGACTCTCATATAAGCTCTTCCAAGGTAATTGGTGTTCGAGAAAACAACTTGTACAAATTGACCATCAAAATAGTCCAAGACTTATTTCATGACACTATCAACTTGAGTGAGTTATGACATAGAAGACTTAATCACATTCATTATAGAGATCTTCCAGCTCTAGGGAAAATGGTAACAGGTCTACTAGAGATACAAATTCAGCATAAAGGTGTTTGCAAAGGTTGTGCCCTTAGACTTGATACATTCAGACGTATGTGGGCCAATGAATGTTGCATCACTAAATGGGTACTTGTACTATGTACTCTTCATAGATGATCACTCCAGGAAAACTTGGATTTACTTTCTAAAGAACAAGGATAAATCCCATGCAAAATTTCAAGAATTCAAAGCTCAGATTGAGAACCAGACCGGAATAAAAATCAAAATATTAATATCAAATAATGGAGGAGAATACACCTCAAAATAATTCAACTGTTTTTGTATTGAAGCAGGAATCAAGAGGGAGACATATATTATTCCAGATGAACCAATAGCTTCAGTTGATCCAGTTGCTCCAACAGATTCAGTTGCTCCAAGAAACATACCCAGAGACATTACAGTTGGACATAAAAGGCCTACTTGGGCCCGAAAAACTCTACAAGAACCAGAAGGGCATAAAGCCCCACAGGAACAACCAGAGAAAGAAAGAGACCAAAAATATTCTCAAGCTACCTTTCAGCCATGACCCACATTATTGACTAAGAGCCAACTTGTCATGGAGAAGATTCAGGTGAAAAAGTATGGCAAGATTCCATGACTGAAGAATATCAATCCATATTAAAAAATTTATGGGATGTTATTCCAAGATGAGAAGGAAAGTTCGTAGTGACTTCCAAATGGATTTACAAAATCAAGCATGCTGCTGATGAAAGCATTGAAAAATACAAAGCAAGATTTGTGGCCAGAGGGTTTTCACAAATAGAGGGAGTTGACTATGATGAGACTTTTGCACCAGTATCCATATATACCTCCATCCTATCTATCATTACATTAGCTGCTTCCATGGTTTGGAATCTACATCAAATGGATGTAAAGACAACCTTTCTCAATGGTGAAATTGAGGAAGAAGTTTATATTGAGCAGATAAAATGTTTCGTTGTACACAATGAAAAATCTCATGTATGCAGATTGAAGAAAGCCCTATATGGTCTAAAGCAAGTGCCACGTGATTGGTACGAGAAAATGGATGGATTTCTAATGAGTTTGGGCTTCAATAAAAGTGTTGCTTATCCAAACTTGTATTATCACATTGATGGCAATGAGTGTCTAATTTTGGTCTTATATGTGGATGATCTTTTCCTCACTGGTTCAGAGAGACTCATTGTTGAATGCAAACAAGCATTGACTACTAAATTTGAAATGAAGTATTTTGTCTTGATGCATTATTTCTTGGGACTAGAAGTATGGCAGAGAACATATGAGATTTTCCTAAGTCAAGGAAAATATACTATGGAGATATTGAAAAAGTTCAGTAAGACAGAATGCAAATCCATGCCTACTCCAATGGTAATGGATTTAAAGAAAATGAGTGATATTGATTCAGGAGATGTAGATCCACACTTATACCGACAATTGATTGGATCTATGATGTATCTGGTTAACACTAGACCAAACATTTTCTATGCAGTAAATGTGCTTCGCCAGTTTATGAGCCAACCGAAACATACACACTGGATAACTGCAAAACATGTATTCAGATACTTACGAGGCACAATTGGTTATGGCTTGAGATATGCATCCAATGTGGACTTGAGCTTGCAAGGACATGCCAATGTATATTGGGCAGGAAGTGAAGTATACAGAAAGATCACCTCCGATTGTTGCTTCACCTTAGGATCAACCATGGTTTCCTGGTGTAGCAGAAAACAAATCTTTGTGGATTTAAGCACCGCAGAGGCATAGTACATTGCAATGAGTGTGGCAGTTCGTGAAGCGGTTTGGATTCAAAAAATTTTGACTGACTTGTTCGATCATGAGATGGATCCTACTACTATTCATTGTGATAAACAGATCTGTGTAAAGCTCTCCGAGAACCTAGTGTTTCATGACAGATCGAAACACATTGAAATCAAGTATCACTTTATCAGAGACATGGTGTAGAGAAATACAATACACGTGCAATATCTTTCTAATCATGAACAAATTGCAGATATCTTAACCAAACCACTTGCAAAGACAAAGTTCGAGTATTTTCATGGGATACTTGGCTTGGTGGAAAATGCCTCCCTAGCTAAGAGAGAGTGTTGATGATTGCAGCTATGTGAGACATTCTCTAGCTTACAAACCTATGAGATGTAGATCATTGCAGCTATGTGAGATTTTCTCCAGCTTACAAACATGAGAGAAAGCCCCTAAGAGGAGTACGTGGTTCCTATCTGAGATAGAGCTGGAACGTAGAGATGACCTCCTCCATTTAGAGAGTTGAGAATAACTCCAAATGATTATCCCGTGGGAAAGGTGATTTGTTGAGTTGTACGTGCATGTGGCTAAGCATAAGGTGAACGTGTGAAATCCCAAAGTGTTGGGTGCATCGTCATGAGAACATAAATGAAGATGATGTATTAGCCTCCTATGAGCAACAGAGTTGATGAGAAACTCTAGATGACTCTCCTGTGTGATGCAGTGGGAAAGAAGATCTATTGAGTGGATGTGCCTATAGACGAGCACATGTGAACGTGTGAAGAAGTGGTTCTTCTATGTAATGCAGTGCGCCATATATATGGACATCCCTATGGATGTTCCCCTAGTGTATGAGCACTAGTGGGTGTATCAGATCCCTTGCTATATTGTTCAAGAGTCAGACCTACCTGTAACCCTAATTGTAATGTAAAGGGTACAGATCGGCCCCACCTTAATGTGATTATTAATAAAGGTAAAAGATAATAAATTTGGTTAATATTAATTATAATGTGACTTAGAGAGGTCGGCTCTGTTGTGTCAATAAACACTTTTGTTGATAGGACAAGTCTAATATAAGTAAAGGAAGATTCCCCATTGTGAAATCATATCCATCACACAAGTTTGGAAATTTCAACAAGTACATCTTCTTGGGAAAAGTGCACACCTCTCTTGGGCGCTAGTCTTATAGGGTTTGAGTACCCTCTTGTGTGCTAAGTCTTATTGGTGGTGAAGGTATTTCTCTTGATGAATATAGAAAATGATTTGGCTGGGTTTTCTTCCCTTGTTGAGAAGGATTTCCCAGGATACTTATTGTGTTCTTGTGCATGGTGTTTCTTCTTGTGATCTTGGTTGCTGCAACATTCTTGTTTATGGTTAAGACAAATGCAAAATTGAAATGAACTACATTCTTAACCTAGCTTATTTAAAAATCAACACAAAATAGCATAAAAAAACCTTAGAATAAGTACCCAACACCTTGAAAAAGAGAGAATTTCAAATAATAAGCCTCTTCGAGGGGTCAACCTCCTTATACACCACATAAATTTCCAAATACAAGATGATTCCAAATGAAAAGGTCTCCTTGGTATATATAGGAGACTAGGAGGTACAATTACAACTAATGGACCCAAGCTGACATAAATAAAATAACAATACTATTGTAATATGCCCCAATTAAGGGGTAATGTGCCACTATTTAGGGCTTAACATGTCCCTCCGCTTCAGACAAGTGTTGTCCGCAACGCTTGAGTAATTATGGATGTTTCTGTATAAAAGACTCATCTTCCCAAGTGGAATCTTCAGCAGGTAGTTTCCTCCACTTAATGAGATACTATGAAATGGATCTATTCCTCAACTGACGAATTATTGTATCAGTGATAGCTTCAGTCTCCAATATGATTTTTCCTTCCTCATCAAGTTCTGGCCATATAGTTTGAACTGGGATCTTGTCACCTATAACCTTCATTAAGCGAAGATGTAGGCAAATCCAATTTGTATGCCATAGTACCAATCTTTTGCAACACCTTATAAGGGCCATAGTACTTTCGTGATAATTTATTATCCTTCTTAGCTTGCTTGAGGGACATCTGTTTGTATGGTTGTAGTCTTAAAAATACCCATTCCCCTACTTCAAAACTTCTTTCACTTCGATGTTGATCTGCTTGTTGTTTCATGTGATTCTGTGCCATGGTCAGGTTGTCCTTTAAGAGTTAGAGAACTTGTTGTTAATGTTCGATGTGATCTTCCACTGCTTGAACCTTAGATTTTTCTTTTAGAGAAGAAGCGATGGAAGGTGGCTGGTATCCATAGAGTGCCATAAATGGTGTCATTTTTATTGCAGTATGAAAGGAAGTGTTATACCACCATTTTGCCAAGGGTAACCATTTGACCCATTGTGTTTGTTTATCAGAGACAAAGCAACAAAGGTAGCCTTCTAGACATTTGTTCACTATCTCGGTTTGTCCATTAGATTAAGGATGATAAGATGAGCTATGAGCCAATTGAGTACCCAAACAAGAAAATAATTCTATCCAAAAATTTCCAGTGAAGATGGGATCTCTGTCACTTACAATAATATTTGGGCTTCCATGTAGCTTTTGAACTGTCTCCATGAACGCGGTGGCAAATGTACTGGCTTTGAAAGGATGAGAGATTGCACAAAAGTGTGCATACTTGGTCAGTCTAACAAAAATCACCATGATGACACTCTTTCCTTCAGACTTCAGTAACCCTCTGATGAAATCCATGGAAACCTCCTCCCAATACTGACTTGGTATGGCTAATGGTTGTAAAAGACCCGGGGTCTTAATTGTTTCCACCTTATTTTGTTGGCAAACCAAACATTTTTCCACAAACCATTGAACATCAGTTTTAAGGCCATCCTAAAAAAATTCCTTCTTGACCCTATGGTAGGTTTTCAAAAATCTTGAGTGCCCTCCTACCAGAGAGGTGTGCAATTCCAATAGTACCTTTTGTTTGAGTTGGGAGTTCTTACATAAATATAAGTGATGTTTGTACCATAG
>ML849639.1:0-12109 GCA_009831015.1 Picea engelmannii
GATTAACGACAAGAGAATTCGCGATTTCGCGAACCCCGATAGCGAGAGGTAACCCCACCAGTACGAACCCACGTACCTCGGGATATCGGAGTTCGGGACTTCGGGGTTTTCAATACCGTGAACCACTGGTATCGTGGATTCGCAATCCGCGAAATCCCGATGGCGACGTGGCAGCTCGAGCCCCGTAAGCGTTAATGGGATTCACGTGGCGCCATAGCGTCATATCGGGCTTTCGACATTCGGAGGTTTATGGGAGGAGTGAACGACGACACTTAAATCGCCGATTTTCCGACCGGGAAATTACCGACAGAGATGGAAGCATTGACCCTTGACCATCGGAGTTCGGGACTTGGAAGGTCCTGTGCCTGGTGCAACAGGGCTCGCGAACTCCCGACCGGCGATTTCCCGATTTCCACAAGTATGTGGGTCCAAGCCATTAAACAACGCGAGTAGAGAAATCCCGACGGAAGAAGTTCCGAAGGCCGACGATGGTTGATGTTATTGTCTCAGTTAGGAATTAATTTGCTTATGTTTAAATATGATGATTAGAACTTTTGGGATGTTACATGGGGTTAGTGATTTATGTTGAACTTAGATTTAAAGGGTTAGTGTACTAGGGGTTAGTGGTTTAATGGCTTGGTGGTTAAATAGGGTGAATGAAATATTATTTGAAATATTAACCTAAATTGATTCAAATATTAATGTCCACCAATCACTAAACACAACAAATAAATTCTAAAAATTATTCATAATGAAAAGGAGAGTTTTTTTAAATAAAAACTAATAATAATACTCATTATTAAAATGGTTGAAATGGATTAATGAAATTGATAAAGAAAATCATGATCTAAAATGAACTAATCAAATTAATAAAAAAAACCATTTTCAAATATCCTAGATTTACTGAAAATTTTTAATATACTAAACTAAAAGTCAAATACTAATAAACAAAAAAACCACATATACAAATAAATTGTGACAAATTAAAAACTTGGAAATACAAACAATAAATAGTTAGTAATACCATTAGTCACATACTAATGGTAATTAATTAATTAATTAACTCATAAAAACATTTTAGAGTTGTATGATCATTATCTTTGTTTATATCAAACAGTAATTAATTAACTTTGAGACTAATTCAAATCATATGTTCTCAAAGTGGAGTATTTAAGTCAGAGGTACACATATTTGAGTGTCATATAAGTTTTTAGGCATGCTAAATTTCTACATTTAAAAATAAATTTTGAATAATAAAAAAATAAAAAATAATGATTCGTATGGCAAGATTCCAAAAAAAAAATTCATTTGATAGAATAGCTAAACAACCAAAAATATATATATATATATATATAAGTTAGCAAATAATATGCTACAATAAATATTAATAAACAGAGAATAGATGGACGTAATAAACAGGGACTAGATGGCCCATGGAATATGTTGCTGCGCCAGAAAAAGACAGTCGGTGCAAATCAAACGGGACAATGAGATTATTGGGAGCATGTGGAAAGGCTGCGATTTCAAAGGGTCGTCAGGGAAATGATTTATTTATTCTGTTTTGGCCATGTGCTCAGCACTTAACTTACCTGACAAAGACCAATCCAGACAGACAGTCAAAGGGCAGTGGCGTTATATATATATATATATATTAATTTGATAATAGTTATTAAAATCATACAATAATAATGGCATCAATACTTCTAATTAATTAATTTTTTTTTAATTCTATTAAATTTTTTTTTAAATTAAAATTTATATAATATTATATAAATAAAAAATAATTAAAAAATCAATATGGGGTAACAACCTAAAACAATATAACGTGTTTATCCAAGCACGCAATTATAATAAACAAAAATCTAAGCACTCAATTCTGGATGCATGCTAATTATAAAAGGATATGATAAATACAACGAATTTTAGCAAATATAGTAGTGAATTTTGAAGATTTTTTTTAGAATTGAAAATTTTCATTCAAAATTATTTAACTGGGTAAGTATGGTTTTAATTACACTCTTTAAGAAAATTAACTGCCACTCAAACGTGAACCAGGCCGATATCTCATAGCCAAACCGCTTTTCTTTATTTTCTCTATAGTTAACCATTCAAATCACAACCTGGATTGTACAAGCACCGAGCTTCCTTCGGAGAGCTAATCCATATAGAAAATCTAGAAAACATTTGTTAGGCAAGATCAAGCAATATGAGCTTGAGGGTGGGGAATAATAGGGGAAAACATATTATTTTTTTATAATAGAAAAATTAGTTAATATATGTTCAATCATTAACCTGGTGCCTTCAACATGTAAACTTTTGAGACACCTCTGAAAGGGCTGGATAGTACATGAAAAGTAAATTTTTAAGTAAATTATTATTTTTCATTCATTCAAATATATATATATTTTAATTAGATTAATTTATAGTTTTTCATTGCTCATTTTTCGTCACCTCTTATCTTATTGTTAGTTTTCAAATTATTTTAAATGTAAAATAACAAAAAATATATTGAGAATAAATATATTATTTATCCTCCGAGGATGAAAGATCTCTTAAGATATATTATTATGCTTTAATAGGTTATCAAAATGAAGAAAGTTTCAAAATTTAGAAAGTAAACTTTTATCCTATTATTTATCTCAACAAATGAAATTAAGAAGAAAGAATGCAATATCAATTATTGAGTAATTGCATTGATTTCAGAAGTGATATAACAAAAAACAATAAGGTCTATTGATTTTAGTGATGATATTTTAAAAAATGATTGAGAGCAATTAGGGAGTTGCAATGATTTTAGAAGTGATATAACACAAAAAAATATGGTGCATTTATTTCAGAGATGGTACAATGAAAAACTATTTAAAACAACCAGTTTCATTGATTTCAATAATGGCATAATGCAAAACAATATGATGCATTGATTTTAGTGATGATACAATGAAAAATGATTTAGCATAATCAAGTAGTTGTATTGATTTTAACAATGATATAACACAAAACAATGGTGTTGGCTAGTTGTTCTACCAAATGGTTTTTTTCGCCCGCTATATAAATTTACAGGGATAAATGGATTCAGTGTGTTGAAAATATCAAGGAAATTGATGGTGTGTAAATTATTAAGTGAAATGACTAAACAACAATAGTATAATGTAAACCAATTTCAAAATACATATTATAAGTTGAATTCTTATACTTTGTTTGTTTGGGTATGATTCATCTATTAGTATAATTTTCAAATTAAAACTATTATAATAATAAGATATATAGAGCACGTTGATATATGCAATGCATTAAAATCAAAATCATGCAATAAAATGTAAAGAGAATTGTGAGGAACACATGAGGTTGAATAAAAATATTGGAAAGAAAGAGAGATAGAATACTCATTTAACTTTTGAAGTGTCTTTCTAGATAGTACTCTTTAAATTTAAAATGCTAAGTAGTAAATTTCAAAGGATTAAATTCATCTAAAACATATACATACACATATGTATTTATTGGTGATAATCTAAAGTTTTGATCTTGTCACGACCAGAACCAACTCAGAATCTATCATGCACCTAGAGTGATCGAATACCTCTAAGTTTTGTCCTCTAAAAAAGGTTAACACATCAAGRTATTTGATCCCTCTTGRCCCATGATAGATCTAGAGTTAAGATGGATCTACACTTGTAATAAAATAATTARCTTSGTAATAAATACAATTATAACATATACTTTGGTSTAGCSAAATTCTTCCTAAAATATTAGATTCATCTTAGATTATCTAAGCCATAGAGAACTCTAAATTGTGTAAACTTTTAATATTATCTTTCTTAATAAATTTAGTTTATTAACATATTTTGGATGCAACATTGTTTAAAGATTAGTTATAGGGAATTTACAATTTAAAAGAATCTTACCCAAAAAAAATATCTAAAAGAGATTTTGATTTCTCAAAATTAATCAAGCCATTCATAATAAATGAAGTTTATAGAAAATTAATTAGACATTGTTTTTCTTATATTTGAATTTTTCCCTCTAGTGACACACATTGTCTCACCTCACCTCACCCCACCCTCTAATGATGCACATTAATTTTCCTTACTCGCACCTCGACCCCCACCCTTATGTGTTAGATGGTAGGGATGGGAGGATACAATGCACATTATTAGAGGGTGGGGGTGAACAGAGACAATGTGAATTGTCTCCCTGCACCGTACATTTTCTCCTTCCACCTCCTCCACCATTATAATACACATTGTCTCCACTAATATTCACCCTCACCCTCATCATCCCCACTTTAATTATAAAGGTGAAGCTCAAGGGAGATAATGCGCATTCCACCCCTATCAAATGTACATTGTCTCCCCCCACTTGTGGGGGGTGGAGGAAGAAAACATAGTGGAAATGGGGAAATACAATATGATACCCACCCTAATCAAATGCATTTGTCTACCATATCCCATGTCCTTGTTGGTCTAGTAAGTGGAGCTAAACAATTTGTTTCCCACCCTCATCAAATATACTTTCTCTCCCCTCACCCTTATGAAACCAATAATCAATCAATTTTGAAACGAAATAATGATCTAAGTAAAACCTCATAGGTGCTACCATATCCTCACAAGCACTATCATATATACCTCGATAACCGATGTAGGTTTATTCCTTCTCTTCAAAAAAACAATAAAGAAGAAGATAGAAAATAGGAGAGTATTGCATAGTCTTATTAAACGCACCTTTGTTAAGTAAATAAATTTCATAATGTAAAAATAAAAATAAAAATTATATATTAATTTTACATTTATTAAATTATAAATTAAAATTAAAATAAATTATATTACAATATTAATCATTTATAATAAAATTTTAAATTATAGAACACATTTAATCAATTATGTTTTTTAATTTAATTATTATCTTTATATTTATTTATAACCAAATTTAAAAATATGAAAAAAAAATATTATAATTTGAAAAATAACTTTCAAACTTTCCATTTTAATATGCTGGAGCATAAATCTCTGTTAAATTTGAGTTTACACAATGATATTTAGGCATTTAGGACGTCCATGATATTTAATCTTTAAACGTTTTATGAGCTTTCAAAATTATAAAATTTATGGTAATAAGCTGAATGTGAGGATAACCCATTTTTTTTTTTTTTTTTTAAACTAAAACGGTTATGAATTTTATTAATTGGAAATTCCAGTTGGCCGCAGCCTTACAAACTTCACAAAAGCCTTCTACATTCTTTTACAAGCTGCTGTCCTTTTCAAGAAATGCAGATTTTTACTGGGTCTCCATCATTTATGCTGAGTTCTCCTTGGGCCAAGAGGCATCCTTTATTGGCTAATTTGTTTGCTTCTTTGTTTGAGTCTCTGAGAATATGATAGCAATTGAAGGAGGTGAAATCTTTTAAAATGTGTCTTAGCCTTTTCAGGTTCTTGTTTAGGCGAGCATCATTAAACGGTCCTCTCGAATGTATCATTTTGATCAGGATTTTGGAATATCCAAACACTTGTAGCTCCCGATGTCCTCTTTCCTTGGCTATCTGGCAGACTTTTATCAAACTCAGGATTTCTGCTTGGTTGTTAGTTCGTTGTCCGAGTCCCCAACAAAAGGTTTCCAGTATTTCCCCTTCACTGGAATAAATGATTCCTCCTACTCCCGTTGTCCTAGGGTTTCCCTTGGAGGCGCCATCGAAGAAGACTTAAGTTATTCCTTGCTTCTGCCACCAACTCTGGAATATGTCATGATTATCTCTTAGCCTCCATTTTGTTTCGAGATGGGATTTTCCAGTACTATGGATCTGAAGGGTCAACACAGAGGTGCCGAGCCAATTCTTTTCCTTCTGCTGTAGCAAGGTGTCGATTTTGTGGTTTTGAGAGCTCAAGGTTTCTAGGAGGAGGCCTTTTGCTTTCGCTGCTACCATGTTGGGGGTCCATGCCGTGTTGTTGAATATTTTCTCATTTCTTGCAAGCCAAAGCTTCCAACACACATACTTGGGGATGGAGATCCAGACTCTAGCCCATAATGTTTTCAATGAGAGCGAAGGGTAACTATCCTTCCAGGTTGTGAATAGATCTACTACTGAGATGTTGGTGGGGGCTATGACCTTGAGGCCATGGAGGATGAGCTGCCAGAATTTGTTTGCAAAATGGCAGTCTACAAACAAATGATCTAAGGTTTCCATGGCTTATTTGCATAAAGAACATCTGTGTGGACCGACAATATTTCTTTTCATTAAATTTTCACCAGTCAAGATCTTTTTGTGCATTAGTGTCCAGAAGAAGAAATTTACCTTGGGGATCATTGTTGAGTCCCATACCTCCAACCAAAATCTTGTAGGGAGTGGTCTGTCTTTCTATTGTTGTAGAAGAGCATAGCCTTTGGCTACTGAGTATGTTCCTGTGGGTCCCCAACCCCAATTGTCTTTTTCTGTCTTATGCACAGGAGCTGCCTCTCGAAGCTTTGCTTTGAGCATTTCAAGTTGCTAGAGGAGGTGATTTGGGACGTTGTCGAAATGCCAATCTGACCAGGAGCCATCGTCGTCCCATTTTGATATGTCATTGATGCTCTGTATTCCTCTGTGGACAAGGAAATCATGGATTTCAATCAAGATGGCGTTTGAAGCAAGGGGTGGATTCCCCATTATCTGTTTTTTCCAAAGATTGGTTCGTTTGCCATTTCCAGGGACACGGTACAGGTTTTGGGTGAAGAATCACGCCCCTTTGATGCACAATTTCCATAGCAGTGTGGTCTTCCTGCTCATGGCGTTTTGAAGGTTTATGATTTTGGCATTTGGAATATATTTATGCAATAACGTTTTGCTGACAGGGTGAGTGGAGTCGTTGTGCATCTTCCACAGAATTTTGCAACCAAGAGATGCATTGACAAGAGCTGGATCTCGGATTTGTAGCCCTCCTTCTCTCAAAGGCTGCTTTACTGTCTCCCAACTGACCAAATGAAACTTACGTTGGTTCCCTTTCCCACCATGCCACAAGAAGTCTCTCAATAATTTATTGATCTGCCCAGCTATTGATTTAGGTGCCAGGAGGTAGGATGCTTGATAGATTGGCAATGAAGAAATGATTGTTTTTATTAGAGTTAATTTACCTCCATGGGTGAGCCAATGTCCTCCCCAGGCATCGATTTTTCCTTTGATTTTTGTTAGAACTCCTTCCCACAGGTTGACTTTGTTTATGCCCAATGATAATGGCAGCCCAAGGTATTGTATCTTTTCCCATTTTGAATGCCCTTTGAACCCCAAGGTGCGTGCTATATGTTGTGTTTCGTGTTCTTCTGCATTCCAACTGTAGACAACACTTTTCCTTTCACTTATCAGGGCTCCAGACACCTTGCAGTAAGCTTGAAGAGTGCCCTTGAATGCAGAGGCTACTCTGTTTGAGGCTCCTCCTAGCATGAGAGAGTTGTCCGCAAACAGAGCATGACTTATAGGTTTAAGATTCTTTGTTATTCTCAATCCTGGGGCTGTTCCTATTATCCTATCCTGCTCCAAATTTCTGCTGAGTGTATCCGCTATTAGAATGTATAGAAATGGAGAGAGGGGGCAGCCTTGCCTCAACCCCCTCGAAGATTTAAAGAAATCTGTTGGTCTCCCGTTTACCAAAGGGGCTATCCATGGGCTGTGGGTACAGGCTTGTATCAGTTTTACAAACTCTTGCTCAAATCCGAATGAAAGAAGCACTTGATACAGGAAGGACAGTTTTACTCTGTTGAAGGCATTTGCCATATCTAGCTTAATCAACATTCCTTTCTCTTTTCTGAGATTGTTGGAGTGCATAGCTTCCTAAACTTGGATTACATTGTCTAGGATGTGTCTCCCTTTGACGAATCCTCCTTGCGAATCTGATATGAGCTTGCCCAACAGTGGTTTTATTCTGTTTGCAAGGAGTTTTGCAATTATCTTATAAGAGGCATTACATAGGGAGATTGGCCCGAATCTGTCGAAGGAGGCAGGGTTTGTTTCTTTCGGGATTAATGCAAGGAAAGTTGAATTGGTGCTGCCTCCTAATTTTGCTTTCTGTAGGAATCCTTTTATCATTCTGATGAGGTCAGATTTGATTATATTCCAGCAGATCCTATAAAAATGGATAGTGAACCCATCTGGCCCTGGGGATTTGTCAGGATCCATGGACCAGATGATTTTGTTGATTTCTTCTTCGTTGGTTGGGCTCAATAGTGCTATGTTATCTTCTTTTGTGACCAGAGTTGGGATGTTCTTGAGGAATTTCTCATTGCCTTCTTCATTATCATCATGCTCTTTGTTGTAAAGTTGGTGGAAATGTGAGACAGCAGTGGCCTTTATTTTTTCTATTCCTTTGCAAAGCTTCCCATCGTTGGTTGTGATCTCATAGATGTGGTTCCTGAAGAGGCGGGCTTTAAATTGACGATGGAAGTAAGATGTATTTATGTCACCATCTTCCAGCCAAAGGCTACGGGATTTTAGTCTCCAGTATTCTTCTTCATTTCTGAAGGAGCGGTAAGATTTACATTGGGCTGCTTGCTCCTTTTCCAGATCTGTTTTGGCAATATCTATTGTCTCCATTTCATTCTGCAGCTTTCCCAAATGTTGCACTAACTCTTTTCTTTGGGTATTGGGATTGCTTTCCGGGAGTTTGCTCCATTCCTTAAGGGATTTTTTTGTTATTTTTAATTTGTGTTCCCAGACAAAGTTGGGAGAGCCGGTGACTGAGGTAGACCATACTAGTCAGACCGTCTCTGCAAAGCCACTCTTTATTTTCCACAATGGGCTGAATCTGAACGAGATTGGGCCTAGTTTTTCTTCTTCCTCTAGCAAAAGCATGATGGGATTGTGGTCCGAGGTAAGATTGGGGAGGATGGTTGTGGATATTAGCTTCCTTTCCAACAACAAAGTGCTTTGGACCAGAAACCTATCCAATCTGGCAGATATGTGTTCTTCCCCTGTCTTGTTATTGGTCCAGGTGTATATCCCTTTGTGTGGTTTAAAATCCATTAGGTCCCACTGTTGTATCATGTCTTCTACTACATAAATCATTTTGTCCTTGCTGGTCCTTCCTCCCCTCTTTTATTTTCCATTCATGACTAGGTTAAGATCTCCAACAATGATTATGTTGTTTGGGGAATTTTGTTCTAAAAACTCATTTAAAGTTTTCCAGCAATCTTTCTTTTCAGAATGCAAGGTCAATACATATAGATTGAATAATGCAATGGTTAACTTACTTGCTATGTTCTTCAGCTCTGTAAATCTCCAATGTTGAGTGTTGTAGGAGTTGACGAGGCTGAACTGTTGTTCCTTCCACGGTGTTGTTATGCCTCTGGAGGAGCCCCTTGTGCTGATTGCTTTCCCTATGTTTTTCTACCATTTTTTTTTGCTGATCTCTAGAAGGGATTCCCCTTCGATTTTTGTCTCTTAGAGCATGAGGATGTTTGTTGGTTCCACTTTCATCAGATCCTTGACCGCTTCAATTTTCGTCGAATTCCCCAGACCTGTACAGTTCCAAGAGACGATTTTCATTACTTACTGTTGGGGGTGGTTACTGTTGGGGGTGGTTGGGCCTCCTCCTTTTAGAGACCTTATTCTTGTGTTTCTGCCTATTGACATTTCTATGGTAGGTTGGCTTCCTTGGGTCTTTTGTCTTTCTGCCTCTTCCTCCCTTGCTTCTTTGCGAGACTTCCTTCTTGCTCTTTTGGATGGCCTTTCTAGGATCTCATCCTCCGAGGAGCTTGATGGTTCTAGTACTTTCTTTCTGGCTATGTCAGCATATGAGGGAGAGGGGACTACTTCCAGGGCTCCTGTCATTTTCCCTTGTTCCCCTGAGTCTTTCCCATTTGGGGGGGAACTTGGTTGTTCCCTATTGTCCATGGTTGTTTCTAGTTCTTCTGTGTCCTTGTTGGGATTTTGTGTTTGAGGTCCTGCTTGCGGCATGGGATTGGAGCTCCTGTCGATTTTCTCTTGCTTCAGTTGCCCGAGGTTGCCATTCTTCATTGTTCCTTTGCTTTTGGATTTTGTTGTCCCTATTTTATGGACTGCAATCCACTGATTTTCTTTCGCGTTCTCACTCTCCTCTGCATTCTTTTTTTTGCAGTGCCTTGCGAAGTGGCCATAGCTGTGGCAGTGCCGACATTTGAAGGGTAGCTGCTCATAATCTAGCTCCTGAATATGCATCCAATCTGCAACAATAAGTTTGATTGCCTCTGGTAATCCCACTTCCAGATCGACCTCCACACAGATCCGTGCGCATGAGTACTGGTCTTTTCTCACTGCTTGATCTATGTACCTTTCGAGTGTATTGCCGATTGCATGCAATGATTTTTTATTCCAGCAGTGCAAAGGGAGATGAGGTAGATGAACCCACACTGGAACGGCAGAGGGCACATCATGGGCTGGGACGAAATCCGGGGTCCATTTGTTCAGATATAACCCCTGTGGCCCCATGAAGTATGGGCCATTTCTAAAAATGAGGTTTTTGTCTTCAGGGTTTTCGAAGATGAATACAAAGTATCCTTTCCCTACAAAATAACTTTTTATTCCTTCTGAGATGAGCGGGCTCCAGTTCCTCTGCACCCAAGCTTCGACGGATTTGGGAGAGGGCCAGAGCCCAGTGAATTGCCTGATAAGTCCTCTGTCTGCTAGATTGACTGTCGTTCTACAAGTTTCTTCTAGAGGCAGTTCAACGCTCAGGATGCATTCCAGTTTCTTAACGAATTTCTGTTGTGCTACTGACGACGATCTCTTTGAGGCTTCAACTACGAGTTTCCTGAAGGCATCGTAATCTGGCAAAGGGGAAGGGGTGGGGACGGCGCCCCCACCAACGTCCATGGTTGGGGATCCCCTACTCGCTGCACTGTGCACGCGTTAGGTCGCGCTCCTCACGCCCCTGCTCGCTAAAAAAATTCCATAGTTACTACTTTTTTAATTAAGATGGGGATAACCCATCTTTACTAGGGGTAACATCATATTTAAAACATTAAGTTGATGAAGGGTTTTTATAATTAATTTAAAATATATATATATATATATCTCCAGGGAATCTCCACACCACACCCCCATTGTTGGAATCTAGTAACAGAACCCAATGGACTTAATTATTACTTTTGGGGGAATTTTCACTCAAAGCTTAAAGAAACTTATTTACATATTATAATATTTGGATTTTTTTAACAATCATGATATGTTGTTGTTATACAATTTTTTTTAATTTGTATTTTTTAACAATCATGATAGGTTGTTCTTATAATTTTTTAATTTTTAAGTTAAAAATATTTTAAATATAAAAGTTTAATTATTATATTATTTGGATTTTTTTCACATTTATTATTAAATTTTGGTTATATAATTTTATAATTTATAATTAAATTATATTTTTAAAAATATAAATAGATTAAAATATTTTAAAATATTTTTATTGCAATTTTAATAACTAATATTTATAGTTTTAATAATTTATTTAAATTTTTAAAATTTCAAATAAAAATAATCAAAACAAGTGTTGTGTTGTTTATAGCTTGTTTCTTAACGGGTTAGTTGGATAATGCTTAAAAGATTTATGGGTTAATTGGTTATGTATCTGTGAATTAGTAGCATCAATCAATTATAGATAACTATATTTGATCATACTTTATTATGTTTGACTATAATCAACCATAGTTAACCATAGTAGTTAGGGAGTTAAGGGATTAGTGATTAGAGCTCATTAGTTGGTTGGTTGATCAATGGTTATGGGGATTGTGAGATTCATCAATAGTTATGGGGATTGTGAGTTAGTGGCTCAATGAGGGGGTTAGTAGATTAGTGATTGGGGTTATTTTGAGTTATTGATTTAAGAGGTAATGGGTAAGGTATTAAGGAGTTCATAGTAATGGATTGAGGTTAGTAGATTAGTGATTCGTGTTTAACTTAGATTTAAAGAATTAATGTGCTAAGGGCTAGAGGTTTAATGGCTTGATTGTTAAATAAGGTGAATGAATTAAATATTAATAAGTTGAGAGTTAGACGTCACTGGGTAAAAGGAAAAAATATTTTGCGATTCTCTCTTATTTCTACAGAGACCGTAATAAACTGAGAATAAATGGCCGTAATAAACAGAGACTAGATGGCCATGGAATATGTTGCGGCGCCGGG
>ML849639.1:14619-32789 GCA_009831015.1 Picea engelmannii
TCATTGAGGTAATGTATGATGAGGAGAACATGTCAAATGAATATTGGTTGAAGATCAAGAATGAAATACAATATATTGATAATTTGTTAAATGTAAGAGGACACCTGCTTGAAATAATGAATGATGAGGAATCTGCAACGATAGTGAATGTTGTAGAGGAAATTGAATATCATGTGTTATATGATGTTGTAGACAACGTCAATACTGAAACTACAACAACAAAGCTGGGAGCACCGACAGAAGCAGACAACAATGAACAAGAGCACCCAGATGCAGTGACAAAAGATTTTGAAGAAGATTTGAAGTTCCTTGAAAAATGGCTTGAAAACCCACAACTTACTGAACACTGCATGGTCATTGAAGAAGAAAAAGATTGCATTGCAGATACAAAAATTGAGTCAATTTATGATGAAAACTCAATGGATATTGGAGAACAAGATGTTGAAATTGAAGAAATTTTTATGAAGTGGAGCCTTGAAGAAATCAAATTCTATTATGAACTCATGTTGCAACAAATTGATGATCAAAAGCTCAATGGTGAAGAGAAAACAATAAACAATGGTATGTGGCAGCAATTCACATACAAACAATTTTTTCAAGAAAAATTTGAAGAGGACAAACATGGAAAATTTGAAATAATTTTCAGATTAATGACAAACATCAATACGAGGATGAAGAATAAAAAGCTGAAACATGGAATTTTCAGCAAAAGAGGAAGACTTAAATTGAAAATGCATAGAGGCTTCAAAATATGGAAAAGGAGGAAGACAAAAACTCACTCATACATGGAGTTGAAACAAATTTTAAGGTTTTGTTTAAATTGTCCTTTGTAGTGTTTGTAAGCCTAGCTGAGACTAAGACCGACAGGCATGTTATGTATTGACATTGTATTAAATCCATTTCTCCATTAAGGGGGAGTGTTGGATAATAATGGAAAATTGCCATAGTTAGGAAATGGTTAAAAGATATTCCTATTTTAGCTAACGAGTGGTTTTCAGATCCACCAATTTAGGAGGCTTTTAGGGGCTATCCTAGCCTATATATTTGTATACAATTTATCGAATGAAATAGGGTGTGTGTGAGAGAAGTCTCACCTGCATGACCCCTTGTGTTGTAGGAAAATCCCCCTGCGGACAGGTGAATCTCATCTTGGATTCTAGACCCCTATACCAAGACAGAAAGATGCTAACATTGAAAACTAATATCCCTTTGAATCTAATTACCTAATTAGAAAGAGAAGGAGAAGGAAGAAAGTGTGATGCACCTTATTCCGGTGTTTGTCCTCGCTGCTCCAATTTGAGTTTGATCCTCGAGCTCTTTGGCACCATTCGACACCTGTAATGCAATGGAAAGCAAGAAGACAAAGAACTCCTACTCTACTCTATAAGATTAGTCTAATCAAATCCATCTATAATAGAAAACATATGTAAAGATACACATATTATAAGGGAATAGGCCAAACATATATTAATGATAACTCAAAAGAGATACTTACAAACCGTAGATAAAGTCGCAGCAGCCTCTCTAAGTCCTTCTCGTCCAATCCTTGCACAAAGCTCCCAAAATCATAGGTTTGATATCCTAAAGATTTCTCCCAAGACCATAGGTTTGATACCTCCAATATGCCTATTTCATCTCCATGGAAAACCCTCATTATATAGAATTTGGAGGCTTAACCACCATGGAGAGGATCACTCATCGGATCCACTAAAAAGGGATTTGAAAGATATTTATGGAGAAAATATCTCTTAAGGATTTTAAGGAGGAAATATTTCAACCATCCATGAGATCCTCCACCTTCCCTAAAAAATAGGAAACCAAATGTGAGGTGGATTCTCACACCTAATTAATTTTTTTTTCATGAATATTAATAATAATTCATGTGCACTTGATTCTCACACTTAATGAATTTTTGTTTCATGAATATTAATAATAATTCATGTGCAGTTGGTATTTTGGCCTTCATGTAATATATCCCTCCTCCACATTGACTAGGAATTGTGACATAGGTTATTCCATGGTGTCGAGGTGTATGAGACACTTACGACACTTAGGGTGAGGTACCTAGGTGTGCAAATTTCATGTGTAACACCTTGTGGCCTCATTATTGTTTTTATGTGTGGTTTCCATCTAGTTTTAATTTATGACTCGTGGAAAATCATGTCCAGAAAAGTGCAGGAGAGATTCATATTGCAACTTGTCAATTCGTAGGTCAAAGGGTTTTGGTCATGTTTGGTACCTGTCAAAAGGTTTGTAAAAATAATTTCTCATAAATGCATAAGGTTTCGTGTTTGGTATTCTTTGTACTTATGAAAAGCATTGGAACTACCCTTTTTTTATAATTATTAAAATTTAATTAAAAATTATAGTAGATTTTAAGACGTTGGTAAGACATTTTACTTTTTTTTTTCTCTTCGGAATTTGGTCATATAAATCTCTACAAAATATCTAATTTTTGTTGTTTAAATTGCATTTATGAATGCATAAATGGATTTACCTTACTGAAAAATCATTGGGGCACTCCCATTATACAAACTTAGCCATTCAAATCTGCAGATCCAACCATTCCTCACCGAAGTTCACACAAAATCAAATGGAAAAAATCACTGGAAAATAGTCAAAAGGTAGAGAGTTTAGACTACACTATATTTCAATGTTGAAAGTAAATATTTATGATTTAAAATAAGATATAAATTTCATCTTTATCAAGTATTTTTATTACAAATAAACTAACATTCATACATTTTTTTAAGTTATCCTATATCTTTATATTGTCATAAAAAGATTGTATAAAAACTTTGTTGTTGGTCTATCACTTGGGATACCATACCAACAACAATGCATCATCTTGTCTATCAGTTTATGGGACTTCATTGATCACTCATTGACCACTACCACCATCGTAACTATCAGGAGCATCCCGTAAATCGATCTTTCTTCTCGTACTTGAAGAAAAACCTTGATTGGTTTTGGGCCTGGGCGTGGTTCGTCGCTCAAAGACTGGACGAAGAAACAAAATTCCTATGATTGTTTTTCCACAATGAATTAACAGACTTACAAATGAGACTTTGTAATTCAACCTAAGACAACTCACCACAAATGATACTAATAATTGCGAGGGTGTTACCCTCCTCCATGACCCTAATCTCTCAACAATGCCACCCAGTGTCAGTTACAAGGATCAAATCATGAAATTTAAACAAAAATACATAAAATCAATTCCATTTATGATACATAAAAATTGATCATCAACAAATTATCTCACCCTGAATAAATTAGGAAACGGTGGAGAGTCATTGGTAGGTTGAGCGCTCGACTGTACAACCTGCTCTAAAGCAACATCTATAGTGGCAGCCTCAGTGGATGTCACATATGGAAAATGTGGTGGGGGTGGGTGGTGTACGAGTGCATTCACTGTGGATGGATGTGATGTAAAAGGTGATGGGGGTGGGTGGCCTGCGGATGCAACCATTGTGGATGGATAAGATATGAAATACGGTGGGGGTGAGCAGTGATAAACCATGATGGGTTGTACAAGGGATGGTAAAACCCTTGGGATGGAAATAGGTATCCCAAGAGTTGGGGAAGGGTGCCCAAGGACTAGACTAGCCTTGTATCTAGAGAAAAGTGATGGGTGGAATGTAGGTAGTGGTGGTGGTATAGATGACCCAACAATGGACAAAACAACCTGTATACATATTTATAATATTTTTATTAGTACCAAAATGTAAAATTCAATCAAAAAATTTAACAAATTTCATATTTAAACAATATTTAACTCAACACACGATACTTGTGAAGGTGGTGATTTGTCCATCCCAGGTGGACATGTCTTGTCACTGTACGGTACCACAACCTGTAGAAACACAAGAACATTATATTTGAGGATGTAAGAAAATAAATAAATCACTATGGTGAATTTATCAAATGTAACACATATTGATATAGATTGGATAATTATATTATTTTTCATCTATATCACTACTTTTTGTGTGGAAAAATGGGAGGAATCAGCTAGCAGGACCATTTTGGCGGTTGGTCCAAAAAATAGTTAGAAATGTTCTAGAGCCATTATGTGGCGTCAAACGACCTTTTTTTGGTCCAAACCTTACCATGAAGGAATATTCTAAATTCTACACATTTATGCCTTTCTAACGGCACAAATCATTTGTCAATCAGATTTCCTATGAGAAAGTTATGTCTTTCGCAAGTTGACCTACCATATTGATCACCATGGTTCGAGTGGATTCCATGTTAGCCTCCCTTACTTAGACATGTGGGGCTAGCCACATAATGGGTTTTCTAAGAAAAATATAGAAGGTACAAAACCTTATGACAATTGAAGGTTAAGGAAGTAAAAAACCTATCCCTAGATGGCTATCAAGCTATGTTAAAAACTGAGCCAATAGGAGGAGAGGGGGTTCCATTCTTTTTCATTGTATCTTTTTGCATAGTTGAGAAAAACATCAGAGAGTGGTATTCTATGAGGATAACAGAGGAGGAGAGATTTTGTAGTAGCCATGCAAGCCACAAGTCAAAGGAAACTCCACAAAGAGTGCATCTTTCTTTGTACTTGCATCATTTATTTACCATAGAAAAGAGAGAAGAGCAACCTCAACTTCTAGCTGGGTTTTCCCCCATATTGGGTTTCCTAGGTTATATCTTGTGTTTATTTGTGGATGGTGTGAAAGTGTTTTACTGTTCTCTAATTTCTCTTCATTTTATCTATTTTATCAGTAACTAAATATTCTCTAGATCTAAAGGAAATTAACCTTAATAGTAAATATTTTAGTATTTTATTAGATATGTTGTGACGAAATGTTCCATTGGAATATCCATGACAGTTTACAGGTCATATTGTTATAAAAGAAGGATTTTATTTTGGGTATTTGAGGGAAGTTGCAGGATCCAGGAATCATTTGAAAGAGAAGTTGTGGAAAACCCTAACCATATGGTGGATGAGTCTATTCATAATAACCCTTGAGATCCATCAGAAGAAATATTTGAGCGGTTGGAAGAACAAGTTGTCGAAATTATTCGCAATATGAACCTCCTCATGGTGGCTCTAACAATAAATATCGAACCATTCGGAGATGGTGGAGGATCAAACTCAGAGAACAAATCAAAAGAGAAATAGGAAGATCAAGAAGAAAAGGAGTCACACAAAGAATCTGAAAAGAGTAGTCGAGTTCGAGTGTCGTGAAACCTTCACAATCCCTATTCAATATGGAAGCGAAAGTGGACATAAAGACATATCAAGGTGAGATCGATGCATTAAAACTGAATAATTGGTTGCAACTACTATAATTTTGTTTTAATGTTCACCATATAGATGAAGAACATAAGATTTCATTTTCTATATTGAAGTTAGAGGGCCATTCTTTAACCTAGTGGGAAAGCCACCTGGAAACACTTAGGCTAGAGGGTGATCCACCAGTAACTAGATGGGAGGACTTCAAAACCCTCATCGAGTCTCAATTCTACCCTATCTAATATGTAGAGGACTAGTGGATCTAGTGGCACTACTTCAGACAAAGGAAAGGGCAGAGTGCATAGGAGTACACAAATGAGTTTGGAAAGATGGCCATCATGTTGGGTATCTCTCCAAAGAACCCAAATGTAATCCTTAAGTATTTTTGGGGTTTACACAGTCATCTACAAAATCATTTTCTTCTCTTAAAGCGAAGGGGAAAGGATGAGTCTTGTGTACAGGTACAATACTTGGAAAACATAGGCCAAAATAAGGGGAAACCAAGTGGTTCAAAGCATAAATAGTACCAGGAATCTTCCAAGGAGGGGAAGAAGAAGTGGAAAGGGGTAAAATATAAGAATACAACAACCACTGCACAACATAGTAAATATCCCAGGAACAATTTCCATCATTGCAACATTGATGGTCACACCGAGGAAAAATGTTGGAAACTACACCCAGAGTTGAACCCGAAGAATCACAAGAAGGACGGAAAGAAAAAGAACCTTATAGCCAAAGATTCAAGCAATCAAGTTGAAATTAGCTCAAATGTTGATGACAAGATTGTCTGGACAACTGTACAGCAGAAAGTGAATCTAAGTATCCTTTATCAACAAGAAGAGAAGGAGATGACCAAGCTCTTCCACAACAAGATTCAGGTCAGGAAGACCAAGATAGATGCTCTGCTTGATTCTGGTTCACAGGCTAATATCATAGAAGGGGATCTGGTCAACAAGATTGGATTGGAGGTTCATGATCATCTTAGCCCCTATGCATTGGGTTGGGTAAACAAGGATGCAGAGACAATGGTAACAAAATAGTGTAAGATTAAATTTTCTACAAGTGTTGATTTTATTGATGAAATGGAATTAAATGCAATACCCCTTGATGTATGTGGAGTAGTTTTTGGAATCCCTCAAATGTATATGTGGGATGCAATATTCTTGCGGATATCCAACCAATACCAAATGATCAAGGATGGAAAGTCCTACATCATCAATGTGCATAAAGGAAAGTCAAATATCTCACTGGTAAGTGTCAATCAAGCCAAGAAGTTGATTAGTTCTTGAAATAAATATTTTTTACTTTTCTTAAGAGAAAATCAGTCTGATGATGAGTCAATGAGAGTGAAGGAATCCCTGGAGGGGTGTACTAAAGAGTAGAAACAATAGTTGGAGGAGTTTATACAGAAATACAGAGGAGTTTTCTAGGAACCTAAAGGGATACCACCCAAGAGGGAAGTGGAGCATGAAATGCAGTTGTTTCGAGACTCCCCATTGTCGAATATTGGGTTGTATAGATAGCCTATTCTGGAAGCAAATGAAGTGAAGAAGTAATTGCAGTAGTTGTTGGAGCATGGTGTAATTCAAAAAAGTACCTCACCTTTTTGGTCACCCATCATAATTGTGCCCAAGAAGGATGGGACTTAGAGAATGCATATCTATAACAGGGTGTTGAAAAAGATTACACTGAAGAATTGATACCCACTGCTAAGGATTGATGATCTATTGGACCAGTTGCAACATGCCAAGTACTTCACTAAGTTGGATTTGAAATCAAGATATCACTAGGTATAATTCAAACTGAAGAAGATACCCGGAAGACCACCTTAAAAACAAGGCAAGGTTTGTATGAGTGGTTGGTTATTCCATTTGGTTTATGCAATGCACCAGCTACATTTATGAGACTAATGGATGATGTTTTATGCCCTTATCTAGATTCATTTTTTATTGTCTATTTGGATGATATATTGGTTTATAGTGCTACCTAGGAGGAGCATATGTCACATTTTATGTCGGTGTTAGAGACTCTAAAAAAGCACCAACTGTTGGAAAATCTCAATAAATGCGAGTTTGCTTAGAATTGTTTGGTGTATTTGGGGTATGTGATCAGTGGAGGGAAGCTCAAGATAGATCCTGCAAATATGGAGTCCATAGTGAATTGGCCAATTCCTAAAAATGTCACTGAAGTTAGGAGTTTTATTGGGGAAACACAATACTTGCAAAAATTCATAGCTTCATTTTCAGTGGTAGTTGCACCACTCCATTCCATAAAAATTGATGGTAAGAGTTTTCTATCGGGAAAGAATTAGAGGAAGGCCTTTGATGAACTTAAATGAAAGATTAGTCAAGCACTAGTTATCACACTACCAAATTTGCAGAATCCTTTTGAGATAGAGACAGATGCAAGTGGGTATGCCATGGGAGCAGTATTGATGCAGGGAGGAAGGCTCATCTGCTATCATTCTTAAGTATTTCATGGGGTGGTTCTCAACTACCCTACCTATGATAAGAAGATCTATGCATTGGTACAAGATGTCAAAAATTGGAAGCACTATCTGATGGGAAAGGAGACCATTATCCACACAAATCACCAGTCACTACAGTATTTGTAGGACTAGAGTAAGCTACAACAAACCATGAATTACAAGTGGATGTGGTTTTTACAACAATTTCATTTGTTCATAAAGTATAAGAAGGATAGCACAAATAAGTTGGTAAACATTCTTTCATGATCACTCACATCTAATATTACAACTTTGGGAACTCTAATTCACATGAATCATTTTACCCATGATGCATACAAATAGGCATACATAGAATATGAGGACTTCAAGGAGGTTTTTCAGCAACTACAAGGCCAAATTCATATAGAATAAGGTAATGGAAAGGTTGGATATCATTTCCATAATGGTTTACTCTACAAGATCTACAAGTTCAATGTTCCTAAAGGTAAATGAATGCAGCTTATCAGAGAGGCTCACACCGCCAAGGTTGCATGACATTTTGGTTTTGGGAATATAGTTGTCAACTTCCAGAGATATGTGTATTGGCCCATAATGCAAGAATATGTAGCATGGTATATTAGAGGGTGTATACTTTGTTGTACCAGCAAGCACAACAACAAGAAACAAGGTTTATACCATCCCTTACATGTACCCACGCGACCTTGAGAAAGCATTTCCATGGATTTTGTGGGAGGTTTACCAACAACTAGGAAGAGACATGACTATATTATTTTTGTAGTTGATAGGCTCAACAAAATGTGCATTCTTGTGTCTTGTAAAAATACCATCACTGGACAAGAAACAACAAATAAGTTATTTGAACAAGTCTTGGTGCACTTTGGGATACCAACGAGCATCATCCTCATTAGGGATACCATATTTCTTAGAGCATTTTGTACTACATTGTGGGAGAATATGGACACTAAGTTGAAGAGGTCTACAAGATTCCATCCACAGACAGATGGGAAGACAGAAGTAGTCAATAGGATTTTGGTGCAACTTTTGAGGGGTTACAATCATAATCATATGAAGACTTGGGATGAAAAATTGATCTATATAAAACACTCATATAACATATCAATACACACTTCTATTGGTAATTCACCTTTTGAAACTTGCTTTGGGTATTTTCTAAGTTCACCCTTAGATGTCATATATGGACAACAAGGAGGAGTGAGGGACGACTTCACAGGAGATGCATTAAAAGAAGAAAAAAATATTGAGAATATTAGTTAGATCCATTTTCAAGTATATGAGACACTAAATAAGTAGTAGGGAAAGTACAAGGCTAGACATGACCAACACATAACGAATAAAACATTTAAAGTGGGAACCAAAATCCTCTATAAATGGGGAGGTATGATCTGGATTGGATCATTATATTATTTTTCATCTATATCACTACTTTTTTGGTGGAAAAATTGGAGGAACCAACTTGCAGGGCCATTTCAATGGCTGGTTTGAATTTGGAAATTTGGGTCCAAAAAATAGTCAGAAATATTCTGGAGCCATTTTGAGGCATCAAATTACCTTTTTTTTTGTCGAAAACTTACTATGTAGGAATATTATAAATTCCACATGTTGATACCTTTCCAACGGTGCAAAATGTTCGTCAATCGAAGTTTGTATGAGAAAGTTATGCTTCTCGCAAGTTGACCTACCATATTGATCAGCGTGGTGCAAGTGGATGCCGCGTTAGCCTCGATTACTTAGACATGTGGGGTTAGACACGTAGTGTATTTTCTATGAACATTATAGAAGGTCCAAAACTTTATCACAATTGAAGGTTGAGGAAGTCAAAAACCTATCCCTAGATGACTATCGGGCTATGTTAAAAACTAGGCCACTAGGAGGAGAGGGGGTTCCATTCTTTTGCATTGTATCTTGTTCCATATTTGAGAAAAACATCTGAGAGTGGTATTCTATGAGCATAACAGAGGAGGAGAGATTATGTAGAAACCATACATGCCATAAGTCAAAGTAAACTCTATAGAGAGTGCCTCTTTCTTTGTACTTTCATCATTTCTTTACCATAAAAAAGAGAGAAGAGAAACTTCACCTTCTAGCTGAATTTTCTCTCGTATTGGGTTTCTGAGGTCATATATTGTGTTTATTTATGGATGGTGTGAATTTGTTTTATTTACCTCTAATTTTTCTTTGTTTTATATATTTTATCAGTAACTAAATATTCTAGAGATCTAAAAGAAATTAACCTTAACAGTAAATATTTCAGTATTTTATTAGATTTGTTGTGACTAAATGTTCCAGTGGAATATCCACAACAGTTTATAGATAAAATACCTATGTATGTGGTACATCAAATGAACATTATGTCTCTACTACTGCAATACTGGTGGATACCAA
This sequence comes from Picea engelmannii, assembly GCA_009831015.1. Classification (NCBI taxonomy): domain Eukaryota; kingdom Viridiplantae; phylum Streptophyta; class Pinopsida; order Pinales; family Pinaceae; genus Picea; species Picea engelmannii. The sequence goes on from ML849639.1 coordinate 24,741, forward strand.
CACTGATACATCTACCAGTGTTGAGGGTCTGCAATAGGGTGTAGCAATTGCAAAACATCATACAAAAAGATATATAAATAAATACGCAAAATAATATATATATATATATATATATAATCATGAGGAACATAAAGATGGTTAAGATACTAACCTTCTCCATGGAACTTCGATGTCCACTGGCCTCCATCGGCCCACAACAAATCTTCCTGCAACTCAAGCATCTATGAGTCTCACATGAATGAATAATGTTTCCATGTTCCCTCTCTCGACCGCACTCTGTTGTAGGGTTTTAAGGTTCGACCCCTCTACCAACGTCACCAATAAGAACCTCTTGTCGAGATAGTGCTACAAAAATCCCATGCTGCACCAAGATCCGAGTCAACGCTGATATAAATGACTATGTCTATTGGATTCTTTCTACAATGGGACGATGTTGAGTAGGGGGGTTAGGCCTTCACCTATGAGGATGAGGAACTAGCATAGGGTCATGCCTAACATGATGTTTGTCTTGGGTATACCCTAGACCCAACCCCAGGAATTCACCAATATCGAAGTAGTTGACATGGTGACCCAAAATAAACTCTGCACATAATTTCCTCAGGAAATATAGAGACACCTCCCTGTTATTGCATGTAGGTTTGTCGAACACCATGAACCATCTATCCATTCAATTATACTTAAATTATTGGTGGATGCATTAATCCATACAAATATGTCTCTTGTTGACTGGTAGTTGCACTCCGCTTCTAGAATCAATAAATAATGACATCAAATCTTGTTTCGTAATATTCAAGTCTTTGACTTGGTTTTTATTGATGTCAGTCCTGCAATAGTCAAACATCCTAGTCCTGTATTTATAAATACTAGTTAATTGCTCTTGGGAACTTTCAATGGATTATACAATGGCTTCCAATGAAGTATCCAATGACAATCGGCTAGACTCTCTTTTACTCCTTAAGTCACGTGCAATTGATTTCAAAGAGGTGAACCCTTCATCATTTTATGTGTTTATGTTTGGTGGTTATGGGTTGGGGTTTTTTGTGCCTTCATGTGGTTGTGTGGGATTTTGATTGTGTCTAAGTTCCATCTTAATTATTCTTCTGCAATTTAATAAGGAAGTTCATATAAATTAGGTTGGTTTTTTAAATTAAATTAAAAAATTACAAAAAACATGGAAATAAATAGTTTAAGAAATTAAAAAAAGAAGAAAACAATCATAAATACATACCTGAATTTCCTTCGATATGGTGTTAGGATATTTTGGAGGCCTGGTGAACAAAATCCCTCCTTTCAATTTGCTCAATAACTCGTAAAACGCAAGGCGCGATGGTCGAAATGGCCAAAAACTGTGCTCACGGGTCCTTTTTTATTGGGGAAGATAGTAACGCATGTGTGTTCCTCTTAGGAACATGCACACATTCCCGGAAACGCACACGTGTTCCTTGGTATGTGCCTATGTGGCATGTTGAATGGAGGTTCGTGGTTTGTCGATCCTGTCACATTATAAACTCATAAGCATTCATGCGTGAAAGTGTTCGTAGTCACCCCGTTGCCACTTTATCGTCCATCAACTTCATGCAGTCACCCACATATTATAATATTTGCATCTTTTTCAATAACCATCATCCAATTTTGCTCATATATTTTTGTAATTTTTAGTTAAAAATGCTTAAAACATAAATGAATTGAAGTTTAATGGTTATATTTTAAAATATATAAGTAGATTTAACTTTTTAAAATATTTTTGTTGCATATTTTTTTAATAATTCATTTAAATTTTAAAATTTGAGATAAAAATAATAAAAACAAGTGTAATGAGCTTCTTAGAACCTCCCTCTTAAACTATTAGTTGGACAATACTTAAATGATTAATGGGTTATCTATTTATGTATTAGTGGATTAGTAGAAACAATCATGGATAACTATGTTAGACTATAGTCTATTGTGTTCAACTATAATCAACCAACCATAGTAGTAAGGATTTAATGGGTTAGTGATTATGGAACATTAGTTAGTTGGTTGATCAATGGTTATTGGGATTGTGGGTTAGTGGATCAATGGTTAGAGGGTGTGTTGGTGATTGGGTTAGTGGTGAGGGGGTTAGTAAGCTTGGGGTTATTTTGAGTATTGATTTAAGGGGTAATTGGATAGACAATAGCCAGGTGCTCTATAGTTAAGTATGGGGGATATTTAGAGTGATGTTAGATTATATAATGTTATATTAAAATAATAATAAAGTCAGTTCAATTAAAAAAAATTAAATAACCATGTAAGTACATATTTAGATAACAACACATTAAGAAATTTGATTCATAGATCTAGGTTTAAGATNATTTAGAGTGATGTTAGATTATATAATGTTATATTAAAATAATAATAAAGTCAGTTCAATTAAAAAAAATTAAATAACCATGTAAGTACATATTTAGATAACAACACATTAAGAAATTTGATTCATAGATCTAGGTTTAAGATAGATCTACCCTAGCGAGTAAGGTATTAAGAGCTTCATGGCAGTGGGTTAGTGATTCATGTTTAACTTAGATTTAAGGGATTAGTGTGCTAGGAGATAGGAGTTTAATGGTTTAGTGGTTAAATAGGGTGAATGAATTAATGATTAGTGAGTTGAAGGTTTTGTTTTTAACTTTATTAATAATAAGTAATAAGAATAATTTTTAATTAAAAAAGATAGAATATAAAAATCTTTTGTAAGTGAAAATCTCAAATTTGGAATTGGCTAAAATGAAAACACCTAAAAATACCAATTATATAATAATAGTCAGAAACACATTAAAAAATAAAACTAGATTAAAAAGAGCATAAACAAAAAAAAACCTAAGCAACAAAAATGATGATAGCTCTAGCTTACATCAAAAAGTTCCAACATAAACCCCAAAAGAAAAAAAAAAAAAAATCAACAATCAACTCAATAATGTAAAGATTATTTGAAATCTTGACATAAATTAACTCAAATATTAATATTCACCCATTATTAAACACAACAATAATTTTTTAAAAATAAACACAACAAATAAATCTTTGAAAATATTCATAATGAAAAATTATTTTTTGTTTAAATAAAATAATAATTATACAAATCACTAAAATAAGTAAGTAAATAAATTAAATAGATTAATAAAACAAATAATTTAGTAAAATTAATAAAAAAAATCATGTTCTAAAATGAATTAATGAAATTCATTAAAAAAAATCATTCTCAAATGTCTTAAATTTAGTGATATCTTTTTATATACTAAATTAAGAATCAAATATAGGTAAACAAAGATAATCACATATTCAAGTAAAATGTGACAAATAAGACACTTGAAAATAAAAGAAGTGATACTATATATGTCCAAACATATTAGGTAGTTGAACTCTCGTCATCGAAAAATATTAATTTGTTGTATTTCTTTATCTTTGTTTATATCAAACATTAATTAATTGACTTTGAGATTAGTTCAAATCCTACTTTATTAAAGTGAAATGTTTATATCTTTGAACATGTTATGAATAGTGTGTATTGTTGTGCTCTGTGTTATAGTTATAGTTAATGGATGACAATAACATTAAATCCATAAAATTTTGATGGTTCAAATTTTGTTTCTCCAAACCAATCCATACATGGTGATTATGATGGCTTTGTGCTATAGTTAATGGATGACAATAACATTAAATCCATCAAAATTTTAATTTTGATGGTTCAAATTTGGTTTCTCCAAACCAATTTATACATGGTAATTATGATGTTCTTGTTGGGTGATTAGTTCTTTGTTTATGTGGAGCTTTGATCTTTATTGTTTGAAAATGTTTTTTTTTACATTTTACTATAAAAAAGATATGTAATTTTTTCAATGTTTAATGATAGCATTGAGAAAATGATTATTGGGGGATGGAAAGCTTATTATGGGCTTGAAAACAATTGTAAATCAGCTCAACTTTGGAGTTGGGATAAGAAGAAACTCCTATTTGAGACTCTTGTTACACCTGTTATTCTTTATGGATGTGAAGTATGGGGTTGTAGTATCTCTTGTGAATCCTCGAGAAAGATAGAGCAAATACAAAAGAATTTTATAACCTATAATCTCAAAATTAAAAGAAATACGCCCTATCCCATCCTCCTCGTAGAAACTAGTCTCTCCCCTATTGAGAGCATGACTATGACTAGATACCTAATGTATAAGAACAAGTTAAACAACATCGAAGACAAGAGACTACCTAAAATCCAAATCAAGTCATAACCACCATCGACTCAAGCGAGGATGGCATAAAGACGCCCGATCTTGGCTAAACTATTGGGGAATAATGGAAGAAACCATTTTGCAGAATAAAAATACTATTAAAAAAAATGTCAAATCAAAATTTAAAGAAAAAATGTGGTGTGATAAAGAGTTAGAGGAAAAAAGAAAATTAAGGTATTATAAAGATGTAATCAACCATAATCTAGAAGATCAAAATTATTTATTTGGTTTGCCAAGTGTAAAGAAAAAAATAAGTATTGCTAAGATAAGAACAAATTCTCACGAGCTCCATAGTGAAACTGGGCGTTGGTCAATTCCTAAAACGCCATGGGATGAAAGAGTGTGTCACCTTTGTGACACTAAGAAGGTTGAAGATGAAAAGCACTTTTTCTTAGATTGTCCAGCCTATACCCATATTAGATCTCATTTTCAAAATATTGATGACACTACCAACCTTCCTAACCTCTTAACTCAACAAAAATATGGTGATCTTGGAAAGCTTCTCTTAATGCTTTTAGAGCACAAAAACAAAATTCTAAAGAATCACAAGTAATCACTTACCCTCTTAAGGTCCGATAGACCAATTAGGTCTTAGTGGACGTTAATCATCATCATCATCAATATGAAGTTGACAGGTGACATATTTAACTCTGGATCTATCATGAATTTAGAGATTAAATCTATTGAGATGCAAACATTTGCTCAAATTTTACACACCAAAAAATATTTACACCTCAAAAAATTAAAAATTTGATACCTTTCCAACTTTCTTCCAACTTTGCATCTACAAAAATATGTGATTCTCTCTAATTAGGCGGATATACGTATACCTATTGATAATGTGCCTAGCATATTCTTAGTGGTCCTCTCAAATCAATGAATAGGATTCATTGTTCATAACTTCCTTGCATTTATGAATGCATCAGTGGTTTACTTTTTCACATTTACTTAATCATATTAAGAAATTATTGTAAAACCATATGATTGCCACTTTTAGATGATTAACAAGAATTAATATTTGTGGAAGTTTTTTTTCAAATTTACATGATTAAACCACTGATTGAAATGTTGAAATATAAACCGCCTCATTCCAAGTTTGGAGTGTGAATGACATTCGTTTTTTATGAAATGTAGGAGTCTGAACCGCTTTAGTAATGATCGATTATTTACTTTAGCGTGGGGTTTTAACTGCCTACCCGACGTTCTTTTAGTTTTTTCCAATGGTGGGGTTTCTTCAATTTTTTCCCTATTCCTGGCTTTTAACTGCGTACGGGGGGTTTTAACGCCATGCGTGAGGTTCTTTTAATTTTTTTCATACGCCTGGTAGGGTTTGAACTAATTTTAACTGCGTGCGCGGGGTTTTAACGCCGATACCTATCGGCGTTCACCAGCCGACATAAACAGAGAATAGATGGCCCATGGAATATGTTGCTGCGAAGAAAAAGACAGATACTGTAAATCAAACGGGACAATGGATCATTGGGAGCATGTGGGCAGGCTGCGATTTCAAAGGGTTGTCAGGAAAATGATTTATTTATTCGGTTTTGGCCATGTGCTTACCACTTAACTTACTTGACAAAGACCAATCCAGATAGTGAAAGGGCAGTGGCGCTTTTAGAAAAACGTGAAACTTTATATTTTAATTTTAATTTATAATAATAATTAAAATCATAACGTCATCAATATTTTTATTTAATTAAAAAATATAAATTTATAAATTTATAATTTTTTTTTTTAATTTTAATTATTTTATACAATATTTTACCAATAAAAAAATAAAAAGTCAATTTTTAATTAATTAAAAAACAAAATTTTTGAAAATCTAATTTTTTTTTAAATTATAACCATTAAAATAAAATTTATACAATATTTTATCAATAAAAATAATATAGAAAGTTAAATATTGAATAACAACATAAAACAATATGACAATATAAGTGTTTATATTATTTGATAAGCGTTTATTTGTAAGTATAAATTATAATGGCTTTGTCAAAACTTTTTATCTATAAAAAAAATATAGAAAGTCAAATATTGAATAACAACCTAAAACAATAAAAGTGGCAAATTTCATTTAGAAACAAATCTTAATTTTTTTTTGGAGTCTATTTCATTTAGAAACAAATTTTAATTGAAATATTTCATTTACAAACAAACCCTAATTTTAACAGAAATCCTAATAAAAGTTTTAAATAAAATAGTATACTGGTATAGTTTCGGCTTCCAGTGATTGTTTCTCATTTGCTGTCCCCTAATTTTAACAGAAATCCTAATAAAAGTTTTAAATAAAATAGTATACTGGTATAGTTTCGGCTTCCAGTGATTGTTTCTCATTTGCTGTCCACAATGTAACACATCAGCTTAACGTTCAAAAACGCCATAAATATACATAGTTACCACACATCCCATGTACTCTTACTAAACAAGATATTAGCTATGCAAAGGACTATGCGAAAAATTATAGTTCTAAAACAAAACTATATCTGAAATCGTTCCATTTTCCAGGAGATGGTTTTCCATAAAAATCTCCGCTATGGTGCCTTTCATTTTTACTTGCAAGTATTGGAAATTCCAATGAAAAGTGGATTGCAAATTTAAATGAAAAGTCGAACCATTGAAGTTATAATTTTTAAGTTGAAAGGTGTATATCTATTGGAGATGGGCACAATTAATCACTTTTTAATTTAAAATTCTAATCTGATCGCTAACAATTGAAGATGCTAGCATATTTTTAGTCGTCCTCTCAAATCAATGAATGTAATTTACTCTTCATAACTTCCTTGTATTTTTGAATGCATCAGTTACCCTGTTTACTTTTTAACATTTACCTAATCATATTAAGAAATTACTATATCACCATATGATTGCCAAGTTTAACTGATTAACTTTTGAAATTACCACATTTGAAATTAATTTTTAGATTAACCATTGATTTATTGGGACAACTAAGAATATTTCAACAATATTTAATCTTGTCCATATAAAACTAATTAAGTAAAAAAAACATATTAAATATACCCATTTTCAATAAATATACGCCTTTCAACGTAATTATTTACCCATTATGCACTCTAATTTCGCCATTTCATCTTCACATTGAACCACTTGCTACGCCAAAAAAATTACTCCCATCACTGGTGCTCTCGTCCGTGCGGCGCCCCGCATATGCAAACCAAGTAAACTCTCCTCTGTTGTTGCAGGAAGCTTCCAGATCCGATTCTATTTCCTCGGTACCTGACAATGGCCCATCTATTGCTTCAAGGACGAGCAGTGCCTCCGAGATCGACGGCCTCGACACAATTCTCGGGTGGGCGCATTGCAGTGCCAACAATAAAACTTTATCGATAGTTTTCCTGTATCCTGAATCCCGTATCGTCTTGTCGATAACCTCTTCTGCCCGGTTCTTCTGCGTCATGTCGACCACCCAGTCCGATATAAGAAAGTGCTCCAGAACACCACTGGTCGAATCCAGAGCCCTCCGCCCCGTTATGAGCTCCAGCAGTATGATGCCAAAGCTGAATACATCGCTTTTAACGGTCAGATGGCCATAGAGAGCGTATTCGGGAGCCACATAACCGAGCGTCCCAACCGTCCTGGTGCTGTAGTGGCTATTCTCCTCTTCTTCTTTCTTTAACTTGGCCAGACCAAAGTCTGCGACAAGAGCATTGAGATGGGTGTCCAGCAACACATTCGCAGCCTTTACGTCCCTGTGAATGATGGCAGGCATGGCGAATTCGTGGAGATAAGCGAGCCCCCTAGCTATGCCCACGCCAATCTTGTAGCGCTCGGGCCATGACAGGCATGTTGA
>ML849640.1:5974-18557 GCA_009831015.1 Picea engelmannii
AGGCAAAGGGCACCTTGCTTCAAGAGGCTAGCATGGATATCTTCAAGCGACTCCAAGGCTTTCGAGAAGGGTTGCTATTGTACCAAGTTCACTTGTATATGTTTTCCATGTTGTACATTTTTCTTTGAGGCCTTCTATATAAATCTACTCCAAACTAGTTTTCCCCGTGGGGGGGTTTTCCAGGGTCATGTTGACCAAAAACATGTGTCAAATATCATGCATGCTTAGAAGTGTAAATCAGCATTTAGAGTTGTAAAGATTAGGAGTGTTATGTGTTTTGAGTTATATTGTATGTGCTAATCATTGATATGAAAAACACTTGCAAGGGCACCTCAAAAGGAGACTTAACCACAAAAATTATCAGCAGAAAGTAACCAAACAGTTTGCTGTCCTAAAAGGCAGCAAAGGACAGTTTTGGAAAGTCAAACTTAGAGCTAAAATCTGGTCAAAAACAGACCAGATTTAGCAGCTTGATAGCACCTCGTTTCTCTTCATGGTATCAGAGCCCTTGGTGGCTAGGCTTGCTGATTTCTAGTGCATTCAGTGGTTTTGAGACAGCTTACTGGGCAGATTTTTGGACAGCGTGTTGACTGAGTTTGTGGACAACTTGTGGGCAGATTTGTTGACAGTTGCAGAATTGAATTTTTGACACATTGCACAGCCTCTTATCACACCTACGTGGACAGGAGTGAGGCTGATTTTTACAACCTCTTTTCACACCTATTTGCTAGGAATGAAGTTGTGTTTTTACTGCCTCTTTTCACACTTGTGTTGACAGGAGTGAGGCAGTGTTCTTGTGTTGTTTTCGCATCAGTGTGAGCTTTAGTGGACAGCCATGTCGGTGTCCCAGATGCGGTTAGAAGATAGGCTAGACGGAGCTAGTAATCGGTCCCCTTGGAAGACCAGGATCACTTTCGCTTTAGAGGACCTTGAACTATGGGATATAGTTCATGCTCCCGTTGTTCTTCCTCCCGTTACTGCCCCTGTGTTGTTGGCAGAGTTTAGGAAAAGGAACATCAAGGCGAAAAGGACTATTTGTGACGAGGTGAGAGACCATGTCATTCCACATTTGACTGGTAAAGACTATGCATTTGAGATGTGGGATTCTCTATGCAAGCTTTCCTGAGTCCAAACAAGAACCGGAAGATGGTTCTGCAGGACAGGCTCAGGAGCATTTAGATGCTTGATTCTGAGTCGATTACATCATTCCTGGGCAAACTCAATCAGATCAGAGATGAGCTTGCAGTCGTCGGAGAGATAGTGAACCCAGACTTTATGGTGAGGGCAGCCTTAAACAGCTTTACAAAACCATGGAGTCCATTTGTTCGAGGCATTGTTGCCCGGAAGGCTATGCCTACTTGGTAGAGACTTTGGGATGATTTCGTACAGGAGGAGACGAGACTCACCTTAGAGTCCTCAGGACAGCAGTGGATTACTCAGGGTGATGAGGACCTTGTTTTGTGGACTAAGAGCAAGAAGAAGACCAGTAGAGGTGCTAGACAAGGTCCCAAGGGAGGGGCCAAACCACAGCAGAGTGGCGATGGTAAAGAGAGAGACATGAGCACAATGAGATGATGTGCTTGTGGAGAGATGGGTCACTATGCAGGATAGTGTCCCAAGAAGAAGAAGAAGAAGAAGCAGGATGACACTGCAGCGACAGCAGAGGAGATTGAGTTCGTTGCTCAGTATGAGAGGGAGTGTGCGTCCATCAATTCTTTGTCAATTGTTACACCATCCAGCGTCAGGTGGGGAGACAGATTTGAGGAGGACCTGTTGACTTAGAGTAGTGATCCAGAGGGAGCTCGAACTCAGATTTCAAGGACACCATCTTCAGGGGTGACTGGTCCACCCGGGACAGCTTTAGTTTCAGAGTTGTCGAGACAGAGGGTTGGTGCAGGAGCATCAGAGCATCAAAGATTGATGAGGAGCAGCAAGGCACCACAGAGGCTTGAGCCTCACTTGGCTACGGAAACGAGCAAATCAGGTTCGAGATCCACTTCGGGTGGAAGTCACATGGTGAGAAGCCAAGTTGAGGATCTTGGTGAGATGTTGAGATCCAGATACTCTTGGTGAGATACCAAGAGAGGGAGACTCTTGGTGAGATGTCAAGAGAGTGACTCTTGGTGAGATGCCAGGAGTAGTGACCGTTGGCGATATGCCAAGAGGTAGAAATCCTTGGTGGGAGACCAAGGTTGAGATCTTTGGTATGATACCAAGATCTAGGTGATCTTTGATAGGTGGAGATGCACTTCCATCTATAGATCACGCAGATTGAGCAGATCTGTGTTAGAGACCATTTTTTATGATCAGGGTATAGCCATACTCATCGAGTATTTGCCAGTAGGCAACCATGTCCACTGCAGGGATGAGATTGGTGGTGAAGGGCACTTTCCTCGGTATTGAGATTTGGGTACCTTGGAAAGTGGTCCCCTTGTGTTTGTGAGTCTCTAAACATAAGGGGGGAGACTATTACCCTCATTACTTTACTTTGTAATTCTAATTTCACTTTGACTTAGGAGATTTAAGTCAAAAGTGAAATATGTCACTTAGGACATTAAAGTGACATTTAATTCACTTTGTGGGTGAATTAAAGGACATAAAACAAACTAAAGAAAGTGGGTTTCCTAAGTGAGATTTTTGGATTAGATCTCACCCATTGATTAGACTTGGCTAGATTGGATCTAGGCCATTGATCTTTTAGGGTTTGGCCAAAGAGAGGCTAAAGGAGGTAATAGGGCAAATATGAGATTCATTCTTCACTTGAGAGGAGAGCACTTGGGCACATTTCTTGAGGAGAGGAGGGCGCACAAGGTTGAGGGTTTTCTATTTGAGGTGTGGGAAGGCGTATAGCTTGGAGGAAGGTACTTCCATGGAGGAGGTGGCACTCACATGAGCTAAGGCGCATTCCTAGCTTGAGGGCGCACTTGGAGGAGGAGAGGCGCATTGCTTCATGGAGGGCGCACCTTATCTATGAGAGGATTCATGGAGGAGAAGGGGCACACTACTTGAAGGGAGTCCTAGTGAGAGGCTAAGGGCACATCCTTCTATTGTTTGGTTCTTGCTAGAGGAGGGGCACACTAAGGAGAGGTGCGCACCAAGCCAAGGAGGAGGGCGCACTTGTGTAGAGGGTGCTCATTCCAAGGCAAGAGGGCAAGGGTTTCACAAAGGATCAAGTGGACAAAGGCAAAGGCACAAGGGAGCAAGACCAAAGGCTAGCTAAGCAAGAGGGGCACACCAAGGCAAAGGGCGCCTTGCTTCAAGAGGCTAGCAGGGACATCTTCAAGGGACTCCAAGGCTTCCGAGAAGGGTTGCTATTGTACCAAGTTCACTTGTATATGTTTTTCGTCTTGTACATTTTGCTTTTAGGCCTTCTATATACATCTACTCCAAACTGGTTTTCCCCATGGGGGTTTTTCCAGGGTCATGTTGACCAAAAACATATGTGTCAAATTTCATGCATCCTTAGAAGTGTAAATCAGCATTTAAAGTTGTAAAGATTAGGAGTGTTATGTGTTTTGAGTTATATTGTATGTGCTAATCATTGGTATGAAAAACACTTGCAAGGGCACCTCAAAAGGACACTTAACCACAAAAATTATCACCAAAAAGTAACCAAACAGTTTGCTGTCCTAAAAGGCAGCAAAGGACAGTTTTGGAAAGTCAAACTTAGAGCTAAAATCTGGTCAAAGACGGACCAGATTTAGCAGCCTGATAGTACCTTGTTTCTCTTCAATATAAACTATCGTCTATTGCTGCAAATTAGGGACAGCAAGCTTAACTTGCTGATCCATACTAACATATATCATTGCAAGTTGGATTTTCTTGTGTCTCGGGAAGGTACATTCATCCGGAGAAGTACTATACCTTTGGGGCGACAATCACTTGACTTACAAGGTATCTCTTCCCACCTTTCACTCCACTTAGACTTGACCTCTAGGGGCTTCACTTCCATCTCTCTCCATCTCCATCTCAATCCCCCTAGGGTCACCGGGATCGCCTCCCTAGAGTGACCTAGTCACCTTTGAAGTGTGGTACCTACATTGAGGTAACATTGGGTGTAGGATTCCCAAGTTGTAGCACTTGCTTTGAATTTGGGTCGGGCTTTTCCCAACCTACAACTTACACTATAACAGGTTTGAACCTTTATTTCTTCTAGTGTAGGTCAAATATTCCCTCCTCCTTAACTCCTTCTGATCATCTTTTAACTGATTCAAGGCCCGGAGTCTCTCCTTTGTTTCTTCCCATCTTCTGGCTTCATTTATTTGTTCTTGTGTGACTTGTTCCTCTTGGAAAATGAAGATCATATCCATGAAATTCAGACTATCAAGAGAATCCTCATCTTGTCGGGGACATTCATCTTCTCTGTGAGGCTCTTGGCATGGAAGGCACCAAGCTTCTGTGTCAACCATCACAACTAGTTTCAAAGTATCCGGGGCCTTTGCCTCCTTTTGAGGCCTTGGTTTCTAACCTGTGGCATCTCTTTGATGTCTGGCAAACTAAGATCTGGGAGCAGATTGATTCCTCTCTACAATAGTCAAACAACCCATAATCTGGTTTTGCACCTGGGTAAACTGAGTACTCATCTGATCTATCTTCTGAGTCAAGAGGGCAATCGGATCAGAAGCACTGTTATTGGAAACCTTAGTCTTTGCTTATGCCTTGACACGAGGGTACTGAAAAGGTTCCACCCTTGAATCAAGAAGATTTTCTTCAATGTCAGCACTGTATTCTTTGGCTTGTACGAACGATGTGGGCTTCTTGTCCTACAGAATGAAGCAAAATTGCCCTTCAAAAGTGTTCATTTCCCTTCGAAATTGTGGTTGTAGGACGGAATTCTATCGGAATCCGGCTATACAACCTGTCAAATCTAGTATTGAACTCATTCACTGTCTCGTTCTCCTTTTTCTTTATCTGATTGAATTGAGCTACAAGTGTCCCACCGTCTTTCTTTGTTCACCATCTGCTCTTAAACAACTTGGCAAAATCTTCGTAAGATGTGAGATGATTGTCAGGAAGACCTCTGAACCAATCGAGAGCTTCTTCAATCAATGATGAAGCGAATAACCTAATGGCTATGTCCTCATGTTCAATGCCTGCATTCTCAATGTCTCGGCCCATGATGTAATGATGATCCTCAGCAGACACTACATTATTTCCTGGGAAATTTGGCAACCACTTGTTTGACTCTTTTGGCATTGCAATGGGGTATCCCTGGATAATGGACATGTTAAGGGGTTTGTAGAGGTCCTTTTCCCAAGGGTAAGTCATTGGAGCAAGGGGAAGGGTACCGTGGAAAAGGGTTCTAACAACGGGAGATTTGAGGGCAGGCCTTCTTTGATAGACCTTAGAAGGTTTGAACCTCCCAAGGGGAAAAGGCTTAGAAAAGGGAGGGTTCTGGGAAGGTGGAGTCACCAGATAAGCTTTAAGAGGAGCTCATCAAAGTGGAAAGGGAACGTTGTTTGGGTGGAGTCGTCGGGAAATCTAGGTAAAAGGCTTTGGGATAGCTCGCCAAAGTGTCGTTAGGGTTCGGAAGAGGATTCAAAATCGTCACAGGCAACGCCGCCAAAAAATGTTATCGCACAAGTTGTAGGTTGGACAAAGCTCGACCCAACCACCAAAATGGCGACAATTTACAGAGCACCTACCCACTGTCACCTTAGGCAGGTGTTCCCGTCACTTTAGAGGTGAGATAGTCACCTCAAGGGGGGAATCTCGGTGACCCTAGGGGGAAATGAGATGGAAAATGAGATATATTGATGGATGCCCCTAAAGGTCAATTCTAGATGGTAAAGGGAACTTGGTAACGAGTCTTGGGAAAGGCTTAGGGTTGCCAATGCTTTGAGTGATCTGCCAAGAGAAGAATACATGCCCGAGACACAATGAAAACCAAGTATACAATGTCGTATGTTAGATGGACAAGCAAGTTAAGCTTGTCGTCCCTAATTGCAGCAATAATCAGTGATATATATTAGCATATAAAAGATAATAAGGGTTGCAAAATAAGTGCTAAAAATCTAACTGAATAAGCAAGATACAAGCTAGTAGAGACAAGTTCAACTCAACAATGATAGAGCAAGACTTTAGCACAAAAGCAAGGTTGTCATAGAAAGATTACTGCAGAGATATTTATCAGCCTTATGGCTGTAGCAAACAAAGACTTATAACAGAAAATTCAGCCAATGAAAATCACTTCAAGCTAGCTCAAAAGGTGTGCTAGGGTTAGTAGTTTGTTAGGGCAAAGTTATAACCAATTTCTAGGGTTAGTTTAGGAGTTATCTAGGGTTAAAGGGTTAGATTTTTGCAGCCCTAATAGTTGTAGGTTAGTTTTAGTACAGCAGCAAGTTTTAGTGGATGAAAGAGGATGCTTCAATGAAGCAAGATAGCCTAGGGCTCAAGGAACAATGTCCAAGTGAGAATTTCAAAACTTCAACTTATCACGTTTACCAATGCAACGTTTTATTTCTCCAATGCAATGACTAGTGCCTTTGATTAATGGATTAATGGAGTCATAAGAAAGAGCTAGAGCTACTACCTCCTTGGGGATATAAATCCTCTTATTTCCCAAGGCAAGTAACCTAGCTAGGGTTTAAAACTAAGGGGTGTGTATCCTTATACTTCCTTAGCAAACCCTTGCAAAACAATAATTCTATGCTTAAAATTATGGTGGAGCTAAAGTAGAGGTGTATGCACTTATACTCCCTACCTAGCCTTAGCAACAATCAACCTTGAGCTTGAGTTACAAATGATAGCAATAAGTAAAATACCTTACCAATCCAAATAGCAACAAGATAAACCATAAGATGCCAAGATAAACCACCACAATAGCTAGAAAAAGACCTCCAAGAGCTAGCACATCATCATCATGTACTCCATAACCAAAAAGACACCATACCATAGCACAAGAGAACAAAAAGCTTTAAGGGAAGCAAAAATTTCAGTCCTTAGCTCTTCACAATAGGAGAGTTATGATTCCAAATGAGAACTTATGATCTCTATTTATACAAAATGTCTATCACATAGTTTGTCCACATTAGCAAGGGTAAAACATAAGATAAGGGATCCACAACCCTTATCTTACCCCTTACAACAAAATAATATTAAACAATTCATCTTAAAATTCAGTTTTACACAAAAGAAACCATAGAATAAGGTGACATCACCCCTTTAGGGGACGTTCTGTTACTTTGAAGAAGTCGTTGGGGTAGTAGATGCATGGCTAGGCCTCGAAAGGCCACTTGTCACTCATCCAAATCCTCTCTTGATGGTCTTCAAGCTTCCTTACTTCAAAACGTGCCACATGTCATCAAGCAACACCTTCACCACCAAACCCTAGCCCTCGAGGTGACGTCAAGCCTCTAAAACTGACATTTTGCCTCTCCTAGGCAAAACGTTTGGCATGTGAGGGCTAGGTCATGTTATCCATGATGTCTTCTAGGCCTCCAAAGGAAAGTCATCATGATCCGGCATGCAGGCCCTTAGCAACCAACCTATGGGCTTCAAGCCCCATGAAAGCCCAAGCTAAACTTGTTCTTCCAAAACTGTCCACCAGTTAGGTCCTGCAAAAACAAATAAGCACGCCCTCCAAGGATCTCAAGTCAAAATATCATGGTGAGTAAATCAAATCAATAAATGAGCCACCTAAGCATGTGCATCAAAGATTACCCGGTCAAACAAGTAATTGCTCAAAGACATTATGCAACTTCCCAAGCTTGGGTATGGGAGGGTTGAGGAGATGTCCTATTGGGTAAATCTTTCCCTGGATCAAGGAGTGTTTCCCAAGTGATCCCTCTCCCATGTGAAGTAGATGAAGTGGTCATGGATCAAGACTCATTGGGCATGGGGTTCATGACATACAAGGTGTTGTAGTGTCTCATTCATGGGTGCCTTTGTAAAGGGTGCATGGCACCTTCCTTTGCAATGCACTTTTTCCAAGCCCATCCTCTTGCCATTATTTGTTTCTTTCATGTTTTAAAGGACGTTTTAAAGGCCATTGTCCTGGCGTGGTGTCTAGATAATGACAGTGTCGCTCACAAATACCTTGCGGAAATGAGAAGGTTGGCTCATGATGAGACCCCCTTTCTCTTAGTTGTGTAACTGAGAGTCGCTACCCTGGCTTGGTTGCCAGATGATGGTAATGTCATATCGCTAGATACCCATGATCATGATAGGTCGGCTCGTGATGAGACCTCCTATCCTCCAACTAACCCCTTAAGCATTCATTATCATTTATTCTTGTGGGTCCCCCTTTCTTACAGAGAAGCGTTTCATTGCTTTCTCGAGGGATCCCTGGGCGAAGCATCTGGAAGGTCTATATATAGGCTTTTATCTTAGCAGACATCAATCCCTCTGGGCCTTCATCCCCTTCTTCCCATGGAATGAGGGACAACCCTTTCTTGGGTCAATACACCCTAAAATCCCAAGAGACAAAGAAATAGGGGGTTTTAGGTGATAGAAAGTGGTAAGTATGGCTAGGAACGATACGATGGCCTTCAAGGGAGTTCCTAGTAGCAAACCCATTCCCAAGGATGACCACTTACTAGGGCACAATGTCAAACACCAAGGTGAAACGGGGCAAAAGGCATAATGTCCAAGCATATGTCATGAAATCTAAAGCAATCTAAGATACAACATACTCAAAATGCCTCAAATATTGAAATGACACTTACCATAATACCTTACTTGTACCTCATGGAGCAAGGCCCAATGCCTTTCGGAAGCTAGCTAGTGGGGTGGATGCCCTGACAAATGGATCAAAATTGGTGACGGAGCGGGCTTTTGTATGTGCAAGTGGACACTACTGGTCATGTTGTTTCTCGACACTACATATCTGTAACCTGAGGGCCTCGAGACACAATCTCCTTAGTTATCCCACAAAATGGGGATAACATAACCAACCATCACTTAAATTGTGCAACCTGTAAGTTTTCGAGACTTTTAGATATCAGCGAACTTGACTATCACTGTCTCCTTTGTTTTCTTTAGTAGAGTGGTCCTTAGGCCTTAGATCCAGGAAAAACGTGTTAGCTTTCAGGGATACTCCGAAAGTATTTACACCATGTTTGGGTGTGCTTCATGTGATGAGGGGTGCATGGTGTATGGTTGAACCTTGGTGTTCCATGATGAACTTGCACATTGAAGGTGGCTTACTCTTGGTTGCTAAACCTTGTATGGATGCTTGCATGAGATTCTTCCTTGGAGCGTTGGAGAACTATGGAGCTTGTTGACTTCTTCATGTTGTCGACACATGGAAGAAGGTTGCTTGCTTAAAGGATGCCTATCATTTGAGGAAGAGCATTGGGCATTATAGAGGAGAGCATTGAGCCCTAGATAGCATGAGGTTGGTTGTTTGCTTGCATGGAGGCTTACACTTGACTTGAGGACGCTTGGGTTGAGGGAGTTGACATGTATGTGTGGTAGTCTTTGTTACCCCCCTCTCTCACCTAGGGGTAACCAGATGAGATCATGTCTCATGCCCACAATGAAGACGTGATCCTAATGATGATGATGATGATGATGATCAGCAATCTCCACAGCCAGCAGCCCCCCAGATGCCTTATTCCTCATCAACATAACTCATCACACCTGATCAACATGGTTCATTGGAAGATAGTGATCCAGCACATTATGAATTACATTAGTCCTTGTTTCATATAAAGTGTCATATTTAATGCATTTGACATGTGAGTGAGGATCATGGATTGAAGTTGGATAATGAATCATAAGCTCACAAGTTATTCTCTTTGCCTTGTTTCACCTTGGTGGCCATCTTAGTTATCCTAGTCCCGTGTTGTCACTCTTGAGGAACAGGGGCACTATTGGGAGGCCTTGATAAGGATAATGTATCATTACCCCCCACACTTAACACTGTCCATCCTGGGGCCTTCCGCAATGTAATAAAATTTGGTATGGCTGTTACATGTACACCAAAAAGGCCCATGGTTCATCCTCCTATGAGAAGGGATAGAATGTCGAGGTCGATGCAGTTGCTATAAAAAATAAAGAAAGAATGTTATAAAAGAAAGAAAGAAATATGGGATAATGAATGGCCAATTTTAAAATCCAAAGGCCAACTTGAGCTCTGCCCCCTCGCTATGAAGCGATCGCCCCTAGTCATAACGCATTGTATGTATATCAAAATGAAAGGACTTAATCCCAGCAAGGAAAGAAAGAACAAAGTGCTTGAAACCTAAAAAGGGGACATGCAATACATAAAATGAATATCAAAAGGCAAGAAAGGGGTTTGGATTACACACACTGCCTAGGAAAGGGTATCCCAAGCAATAAGCGCTCCCTCTACAAAGGCGCTCATGGAAATGGACCAAGCACAGTACCTTGCATGTTAATGACTCCATCACCATGAAGCCAGCCCAGCACGTTTTCATTCATTATACTTACACTTAGATAGGTTTCTTGGGAAATATCCCTCTACTTGGGTACTGGCACACCTAATAAGGTCTTTTGATGGTCCTCCCATACATAAACTTTCCAAATTGCATAAAGTGTTGAGCTAATGTGAAGTTTGAAGATGATATCTAATGTGAATTGATCATGTGGCTTGTGTATTAAGTGATGGCTTACTTTGTATGATTCTAAGGACTATTGCACCTCTGATTGTTGGTCTTACTTGATTCTATGGCGTTGACTGACTTGGTTGACCTTGATGTTGTTGATGATCGCAGCGTCGTGAGATATCCTCCAGGATACGTTCTCCTATGTGACTGAGTTGAGTCGACCTGTGAGAGAGCCCAGTGTTGGGCATGCCCATGTGATGGGGTGCATTGTTCTCCTCTGTGTGAGAGTTGAGTCGTCCCCCAGTGGTTGGGTGTGCCCATGTGATGGGTGTATCGTTCTCCTTTGTGTGAGAGTTGATTCGATGTGGTACTCTAGATGATTCTCCTGTGGACTCAGTTGAGATAGAGATCTGTTGAGTATGACATCCCTGTGGCTGAGCACAGGTGGACGTGTCCCTAGTGGCTGAGCACTAGTGGACGTGTGGATCCCTTGCTATATTTTCTCCTACGTAAGATTTACTTGTAACCCTAAGATTACAAGGGTTACAGGTGGACGTGGACGTGTGGATCCCTAAGATTTACTTGTAACCCTAAGATTACAAGGGTTACAAGGGTTACTTGTAAGGTTGAGCACAGGTGGACGTGTCCCTAGTGGCTGAACACTAGTGGACGTGTGGATCCCTTGCTATATTTTCTAATTGTAAGATTTACTTGTAACCCTAATTGTGATGTAAAGGGTACAAGTCGGCCCCACCATATGTGAAAGATAATTAAGGTTTATTGTAATAATTAATTATATTTCTAAGTCATTGAGGTCGGCCCTTTTGTGCCAACAGACACACCTTTTGTTGTGTCTGGTCTTGTATAAATAAAGGTGATTTCCCCATTGAGGAAACACACTCACACACAAGTCACTTGTCATTTGGAAATTTCAGCAAGTACATTTTAGGGCTGAAGTGCGCACCTCTCTTGGGCGCAAGTTTCAAGGTTGTAGAGTACCCTCTTGTGTGCATTAGGGATTTATGGTTGGGGGATCTTCTCTTGAGAATATAGCATAGGATTGTTGGGTTTTCTTCCCTTGAGTAGACGGATTTCCCGGGATATTTCTTGTCTTATTGTGCATGGTAATTCTTCTTGTGATCTTGGTTATCGCAGCATTTGTGTATGGTGTAGCTGCATTTGTCTATGGTTCAAGTAAATGCTAAAATGAAATAAACCTCATGCTTGAGCCTAGCATAGTGAAAATTCAACATGGTTTCAGAGCGTAGGTCTTGAAGAAGCCATTGCACAAGCTTCAAGCAAGTTGTCCTCTCTCTTCTGCAGAATCGTACGACCCTCCTAGGGTTTCCAGAAAAAGGTACGACCCTTTCTATTTTGGGTGTTTCAACACTTTGTACTTGAGTGTTGGGGCTAAAAATTGCATAGGAGTGTACGGCCTCCTTTAGAGCACCTTCAGCAACCTTCAGATTGCATTTTCGAGCATTTTGGATTTTTGGCCCTAGGGTTTCGCAATTTTCTGCAGAAATTCCGGTTTTAGGGTTTCTGCAGCTCATTGAAGGAGTTTTTCAGCTCACCTGTGTTCTTCTGACTTTAAAGTCTTATTGTTGGCAGTCATAAGTTCAACGAAAACTAAAAGTTGCTAACCTAGCCTAGTTGTTAAGGGTTTGTGGAAGAATCTGCAAACCATGAGGAACAAAACCTTGGTGGAAGATAGGCTTGATGAATCAAGCAACTTTAGTTCCTGGAAGTCAAGAATTCAAATCACCCTTGAAGAGGATGACCAATTGAATGTGATGCAAAAGACCTTACCAGATTTGGCTACCAATGAAGAAAGACAACTTGCTAATGTTGATCAAGAGCCACATCAGAGAAATGAAGACATCAAAGATGAAGCCTTCTTATTCATATCAGCACTCTCGGGTATGGTTTCTACTGATAATGATATTTGGTTAATTGACAGTGGTGCCTCCAGGCACATGACCGGTTATAGAGATCATCTCTCAGATCTTGTTGAGAAAGAGACCAGTCTACATGTTGTACTTGGAGACAATGCCAGATATAATGTGAAAGGG
>ML849640.1:54334-65808 GCA_009831015.1 Picea engelmannii
TTAAAGGTAGAATGGAAAGGGAGGTCCGGAATCCACTGGGAAACCGTTGATCGCACTGAGTAAATCTCGACCATTTGAGAGTTGCGCGCCCAATTCCGGACCCCCCCCCTACCGCTAAAGGCAGAACAGTAAGGGGGCTCTGGAATGGAACCTCAGTCGTAGATCTGGGCGGTTGAACTATGGCCGTCCAGATCCACTTGTTGCTTATCCTATCGCTTATTCACGTCCTGACTTAAGTTGACGTCTTGTCCCCACATCTAATGGTCAGGATAGACTCGGAGATCCTCTGAAAGAATCTCTCCCGTCCATCGGGGTTTCAAATATCACAACATTGAAATACGTAAGCATTTGGTCCTCGAAATCCCCGATATCCCGATATGACGTCAGCTTCCGCTAGTCCCCTGGACTAAATCTTTTTGGTCCATACGACCTCCCTCTATATAACCGCGGTCATATCCTTTCGTTAGGGTTTTTCCCAAGGGCGCTGATGATTGCCACGCGTCCTTCTCAAATGGGTGGTCCAGATTGACTCTCGAGGTTTCGAGACTTTCGATGTCCTGGTTCCTTCGACCTCAGAAATGTCGATTTCCCGATTTTTCGACTCTTGTCAGATCTTCGACACTTGTCCCTCCGAATGGACGGCTCGGATTATGTCACGGTTTTTACCTGGGACTTCCCCGACCTCTTGTCCCTGGAAATGTCGATTTCCCGATGTGCCAAATGCCGATGGCGCTTGATCTCCGCCACGTGTCCTCTTCCAACGAACGGTTCTGATCTTGCCGGGATATCGCGGATCGCAATTCCAACAGGTAAGAGTTTCACGCCTTCGAAAACTTCGATTCTTCGATCCCCGACTCCTCGGGATCTTCCGACACGTGTCCCTGCCGGGATCAACGGCTAGGATCCTTTCTTGGGATCTCGTGACCTACAAGGTCTCGATTCTCTTGACCGTCAAATCCCGATGACTCTTCCGGGACTCCTCGTCTGCATACTAGGACTTAAACCCTGTGCAACTTTCTCGAGATGTAACGACTGACGGGATTTCACAATCTTCCTCTGCAAATTCTGATCGTCGACCTCTCCTCCCATTCATGAGGAGTTACCCTCCACGTAACTTCTGCAGATCCGACAGCTGTCGGGATCTCTGTTAAGATCTAACGGTGTTGATGCCACTTTGTGCACCCTCTCACAACTTTATGGACGGGGAAATCAGCGGTCCGGATGTTCTCAGGGAACATGGGGATCTATGGTCCCTAGAATCTTCCCTACCCATGAAGACATAGAAAAATCAGGTGGTAAGGCCTTTAATGTCCTACCTTCTCCTGCTAGTCTAACGGTCGTGGGGAAACTGTGGATTTCCCGACGAATCCTCATCCGTCGATTCGATATTCCTCCCTTAAGCCGCCATCTCGAGTTTTTAAGAGGTTCGTTCATCCTCATACAAGGTTATTAAGACTTGCACCTTCAAGTTCCTATTCCAGGCCTTGGGTAAACCTTTCCAAGGAGGAAATCTCTACAAGAGATCTATTCCGGGACTTTCCGCGAGATGGGTGAAGGGAAATAACTTCCCGAGAACGGGCTGGAAGCCTAACTTAATTCAACTTATAATTAGATTCATTTATCAACTTAAATCATGCATGGATTCCTCTGTTATAAGCATATGTCTATGAATTCTTACAAAAACACTGTACAGACATTCTTACACTGAAATCGTTCACAATTTCACAGGTCTTTGAGCATATACATATATGTATCATTTTATGAATTTCAAGAGGCAATATGTAAACAAAACACTTATCAGGAGTGACTTTAGAAATGGGTGCAACTGCTGGGAGGGGTGCTCGTTTCCACCCAACCGTAGGCTCAGTGACTCCCAAAGGATTTACCACTAGCCACCCCCGAGCTGAGACCACGATGTTCTGGGACTGCGTCTCTCTGTCTGCCAGTGACCAGGAGCAAAGGTTGCAATCCTTCCTCTCTGCTATCACTCACTCTGCGTAATGCCAGAGTTCCCCTCACGTCTGCCCTCTTAATCGCCTCTGGCATACGCCTTATCCTCTCGTGAGGTTGCGTGTGGCGCGATTTCCCTCGCATTGATCAGGCCTGACGGCTCTACGGATGGGTGGTTCACCATCCCATCCCTCATCAAGCCATCCGCCTACCAGTCTGCGAGCCATTAATTTTCAGGGCCAGCGAGCCGCTTTTGGTTCTCCGGGCCAGTGGAGTCCAAATATGGTATTTAATTCTCAGTGGAAGTTGACGCCACCTTTTCAAGAGCCTTCCACCGCCATCGTGGTCTCTTTTTCTGCACATCCCCTCATCAACAGTCCTGCAATAAATTCAGAATGTTATTCACATTCATTGACCTCTTCCTCAAGGTCCATTTACATCACATATTCACATTTATGAGTTTGCCATAGTTCTTGGCCAGTCCAGTTATATTTACAAGTTGGGGAAAACAGGGTGTTACAGATTGATGTTGGCTAAAAGATAAAAGCCATGTATTAACCTTCCAAATGCTTCATCAAGGGATCACCCAAGAAAACAGTGAAATACTTATCTTTGAGTAGAGGGGACCCAAAATATAATAAATAATACTTAAAAGGTTAGTTGAAGGATAGGAGGTCTCATCACGAGCCGACCTATCACGTCCATTAATATCTAGTGGTATGAAATTGCTGTCATCTAGTCACTAAACCAGCGTAATGGCTCTCAGTTGCATGGCTGAGAGAAAGGGGGTCTCATCACGAGCTAACCTTCTAATTTCCACTAGGTGTTTGTGGGTGATATTGTCATTATCTTGTCAGCACGCTAAGGCAGTGACCTTCAACCTTTCCTTAAAAATATGAAAGAATAAAAGAATGGAAAATAATGGGCTTGGAAAAAGTGCATTGCGGACAAAGGTACCACACACCCTCTACAAAGGCACACATGAATGAGACACTACGACCCCTTGTATGTTATGAGCCCTATGCCCATTGAGTCTTGACCCCAACCACTTCATCCACTTTACATGGCTTAGAGAGGGATCTCTTGGAAACTCTCCTTAACCTAGGGAAAGATCTACCCAATAGGACACCTTGTCAATCCTCCCATATTCAAGCTTGACAAGTCACATAGTGTCTTTGAGCAGTTAATTGTTTGATATAGTGCTCTTTAGTGCCCATGCTTAGGTGGCTCATTTATTGATTAGGTTCACTTATCATGATGTTATGACTTGAGATCCTTGGAGGGCGTGCTCATTTGTCTTTGTAGGACCTAGTTGGTGGATAGTTTTGGGAGAACAAGCCTAGCTTGGGCTTCCATGGAGCTACAAGCCCATAGGTTGGATGCCAAGGGCCTGCATGCCGAATGAGAAACATCAAACTTGGAAGGCCTTGAAGATGACTTGGACGACATAGCCTAGCCCCCACATACCAAACGTTTTGCCTAGGAGAGGCAAAACATCACTCCTAGAGGCATGACGTCACCTAGGGGGTTAGGGCTTGGTGGTGAGGTGACATACATTAGCACTTGGATGTTTTGAAGGGGCTTGAGCCTTCATCATGAAGGGATTTTTTGGATGCTTGACATGTGGCTTTGGGAAGCCTCTCTACTCCTCTCCATCACCAACAACCTCCTCCAAATGCCAAAACATCCCCTAAAGGGGTGACGTCCGACTAAAATTAGGGTTTTATTTGTGCAAAAGTGAAACTTTAAATGAGTTGTTTCATATTACTTTGTTAAAAGGGGCAAGATTAGTGTTGTTGACCCCTAGTCTTGTGGTTTACCCCTTAATTTATGGACAAGTCACCTTAGTGACATTTTGTATAAATAAGAGATCGTGAGATCTCATTTGAACATAACTCTCCCTCATTGTGAGAAGTATTGGTCTGAAATTTTCGCTACCTTTGGCAAACTTGTCTCTCTTGGCTCTTGTTTATGGTTATCTCTCAATGTTATGGTTGATGGAAGTGATGCGCTAGCCTTGGAAAGCTTATCTCTTGCTATTGTGGTGGATTATCTTGGCATTTTTCCTTGAATTGGTATGGTCTTTACTTTCATGCTATCATTTTATTCAAGTCAAGGTTATTCTGTTAGGAGCTAGGTGGGAAGTATAAGGGCGTACACCCCCACCATAGTCTTCATCATTTTATGCTTCATGTCATTGGTTAAACAAGGGTTTGCTAAGAGAAGTATAAGGGCATACACCCTCTTACCTTAAACCCTAGCTAGAGAAAATTGCCTTGGGGAGTAAGAGGTTTTACACCCCCAAGGAGGTATCTTCTCTAGCTCTTTCTTTGCATCACCCCATTAACCCAATTATTAAGAGCACTAGTCATATATTATTGCATTCGACAAATAAAATATTGCATTGGAAAACGTGATTTTTAGTCATTTTTACTTCTTGCAAAGTGGATTGTATTCCTTATGCCTTTGACACTTCACATTCACTAGGGCGTTCCCATCAAGGGGATACTTCTTGCTGCTGTTATAAAATTACATATTCAGCCATTAGGGTTGCAGAAACCCTAACTCATTTGCTTGAATAACTCTCTTATAAACCATTGGATATTGCTCAAAGTTTGCACACTTATTCTTCTTGGTCTAATGCACTTTTTTGACAAAGTTTGAGGGGTTTTCAGTGGCTGATTTTCTTGTTGTAATACAACGAATCTTACAACCATAAGGCTGATATAATTTTCTGCAGACAAGTTTTTACAACAACCTTATCTTTTTATGCTAGAATATTGGTTTTTTCATTTTAAGTTTAGCTAGTCATTAACTAGTCTTTCTCTTGTATTTTCTACTTGATCTCTAGAATTTATTGAGCAGCTTATAATACCATATTATTGCTGATATACATTGTTATCTATTGCTGCAAACTAGGGACAACAAGCTTAACTTTCTGATCCAACTATCATACATCATTACAAAATGTTTTTTCTTGTGTCTCAGGCAAATATTTCACTATTTATAGGTTACTCAACATACTTGGCAACCCTTGGACCTTCCCAAGACTTCATTCCAAACTTTTCAATCCACTTAGACTTGACCTCTAGGGGATCCAATTCCATCTGTATCCATCTCCATCGCATTCTCCCTAGGGTCACCGAGATCGCCTCACAAGAGTGATCTAGTCACCCTTGAAGTGCGAGACCTATATCGAGGTGACATTGGGTGTAGGATTCCCAAGTTGTAGCACTTGCTTTGTGGTTGGGTCAGGATTTTCCCAACCTACAACTTGTGCTATAACATTTTGGCACCATTGTCGGGGAAGATTTTGAATCTTCTTCGTACTCTAGCGACACGTTGGTAAGCTATCCAAAAGCCTTTCCCTTAGCTTGTCTGGCGACTCCACTTAAGGGACGTTCTCTTTCCCTTTTCCTTGATAAGATCATCTTGAAGCTCATTTGGCGACTCCACCATGCCACCAAATAAATGTGCGTACAACAAACCCTCCAAGGGTTGTAAAGCACCACCCAAAGTACCCCATCCCTCATAATTGCTCTTGTATTTCTCCTAGCCCTCCATCCTCACCTATTATTTTCACACCTCCGCCTTCACCCATACCCACCTTTTCAAGCGTTACTTGGAGCCTACAAAACAAAAACACACACAAACCTTTGGACATAAAAAATATCCCCGGATCCCCTCATAAACTCCCAAAGGACTTCAAAGAATGGCTACCCATGTTAGGAGAGGACCTTACTGCACTAGAAGATCACTTGTATCTTTTCATGCGTAGTTTAAAATCCTGTGACCAACATGAGGATATCCTGATGAAACTTTTCGCTTACACTTTTGTTGTAAATACCAAGGATTGGTTTAATAACATTTTTCCAGGAACAATCACAAACTGGAATTTCTTTCAGAAACTTTTCACTGAAAGATTAAAAAAAGAGAGATTACCAATCCTTGTGTAATCAACTCCACAAATGAAAAAGAAAATCAGGGGAAGATATAAGGGATTTCAATGATAGGTTTAACACCCTCGTAAGATGTTTTCCCCTAGAGTTGAAGCCTCCCAAAGCTGACATTCTCAAGCTATATATATCAACTATGAAAGATCTGTATGGGGCCCTAGTTAGGAAACAACCTACCACTTTGTTTGAAACTCAAGAGAGAGCATGTGAAATAGAATAAAACTTAGCTACCTCTCTCATACAATCTCATACAAGAAGAAGAGAACCCCAAATAGACTCTTTAGATTAATCAGATTGATGATTTTGTTTCACCAGAACTTCCCTCAGACGTCAGAACTTACCTACAAGAGGAACAAGAGAAAGTAGCTGAAAGGGAAGCATGTCTCATGATCAACCTTTTAGAAGAAGAGAGAGAGGCAACATTAGAAAAACTACCTCACCCACCAAATGAGATCTTGGAATTTTAAAATAAGCAAACCACAGAGTTGGCTGAAGTAAATTTCTCACAATACTTTCAACAAATTTTTGCAGAACCTCTCGACAAAATGAGGGTTGAAATCAACAAAGGTAAAGAGAAAGTGTCTCTCCAAGATAGTACCAAAACTAAAAAATATTGTGGGTCATGTCAACATAAACCATCAAGTTCTGGAAGAAGGAATAGACATCATGTTTATTCTGGTGAATTTCCTTTTTGTTGATGAAGAAAGAAAAGAAGGATCTTGGGGCCTGGATTTTGATGGTGCACACTCAACTACGGGCTTGGGTGTAGGAATAGTCTTAAGGTCATCGGACAACGAGATCACCCTTTTTTCATACAAACTTGAGTTTGACTGCACAAATAACATTGTTGAGTACGAAGCCCCTATCCTGGGCATCAACCTGGCCATCAATATGAACATCAAGAACCTGCATGTGAAAGGGGATTATGAACTAATTGTTTCACAAGTCAATAAGAAGTTTGATGCAAAAAACAAGGTTAAAACAATATAGAGATGATGTTTGGGATTCCATAAAAAGGTTTGACAACTTTTCCATTGAGGCCATCCCTAGGGAAGAAAATCACTTGGCAGATAATCTTGTTGTTTCCGCTTCAAACTTACAACTTTCCAAAGAAATCGGCTTCTACAAGGTGGAAGTGAACTTCAAACCTTCATTACCTGACAACTTTGAACATTGGCAAGTTTTTGAAAATGACAGTCAACTTCTCTGCTTTCTACAGAATGAGGGAGAGTTCTCTGAAGCCCGAATAAAATTGTTGGTTGAGAAGGAAAGCATCGAGATCATTGATGTAGCCGATGGGTCCCTACCCAAAGGAATTGTTCCTTTAGAAAACCTCTTTGACCGAAATGATATGTATAAAGGGAAACCTTCCAACAAAATCAATGACGAGATTGTTGAATACAACATTGGAACCGAGGAATCCCTGAAGTTAATCAAATTTGGTAAAGGAACAACAATTTATGAGAGGGGAAATATTACTACACAGATAATTCAAGGATGTCTTCGCTTGGTATTACAAAGATCTAAAGGCCTAACAGGAAGGCGTTATACAACACGACATTCCCCTCATTAATGGCACGAAGCATTTTAGACATAATCTCAGACAGATGAACCCAAAGGTCGCCCCACAAGTACATAAAGAGTTACAAAAGATGGTTGAGGTAGGAATAATTGAACTGATTAGATATTCATCATGGGTGTCTAATCCAGTTATTGTAAGGAATAAGACTAGTGAAATCAGGATATGTGTAGACTTCATAAACTTAAACCAGGCTTCGCTCAAAGACAATTATCCCTTACCAAACATGGAATATCTTTTGCAAAGAGTAACCAGTGCAGAGATGATGTCCATGTTTGATGGTTTCTCGGGGTATAATCAAGTTTTAGTAAAGGAGGATGATCAACTCAAAACTACTTTTACCATCCCTTGGGGAACCTATAAGTATTTATGAATACCTTTTGAACTCACCAACACAAGGGCTACTTTTCAACGAGCCATGGACTATGCTTTCAAAGATCTAATCAGAAATCTCATAGAGATATATCAAGATGATCTGACCACCATTTCTAAAAAGAGGGAACAACACATTCAACACTTAAGAACTATCTTCCAGAGATGTAGGGAATATGGCATTTCTCTCAACCCTAAGAAATCATTTTTTGGTGTTGACAAGGGTAAGTTACTGGGACACATCATTTCTAAAGATGGAATCATGATAGATCCTGCTAGGGTTGAAGCCATCAAGAAAATCCCTCTTCCTAAAGACAAGAAAGCCTTGCAATCCTTCTTCGTTCATATTAACTTTATCAAGAGATTTGTCCCAAACTTCACCGAAATTGTTAAACCCCTTAACAAGTTACTAAAAAAGGATGTTCGTTTTGAGTGAGAAAGTGAAGGTAGGTTGTCTTTCGAACATATCAAGGAGGCAAAAATTGTTGCACCACTCTTAGTTAGCCCAAAATTTTCAAGGGACTTCATCGTTTTCTCTTTTGCTTCGAAAGATACCATTGCAGGTGTGTTGTTACAAAAGAATGATCAATGGGACGAACAACCAATCACTTTCATGAGAAAAAATCTTAGGGACTCATAACTGAATTACACCATTACGGAAAAACAATCTTACGCTTTAGTCAAGTCTCTCAAACACTTTCAAACATATGTGGGATACAACAAGATCAAGGCCTTTGCCCCCTACCCCACCGTAAAGGATGTTTTATCACAACAAGATTGCCTTGGATCAAGGGGAAAGTGGGTGTCACAAACATAGGAATATGATTTGGAAATCAAGCCAACTAAGATAATTAACGGACAAGGGTTGGAAAAGATGATCACAGAAAGAAATCAAGAGGCCATTGAGGTAGGACAAAAGGAGCAAGTCAACATCGTCGTAAGTGAGATTGAAAACAATGAATGGTATTCAGACATCATTTATTACTTGAAAAACCTCACATGCCCTGATCATTCAGTGGAACATAAGAGAAGATCCCCGAGACTCAAAGCTATAAAGTATTGTCTAACGAAGAATGGTCTCAGGTGGAGGAACCCAAATGGGGTAATCCTTAGATGTGTTGATAAAGAACAAGTTGATAAGTTAATCACCAAACTTCATGCAGGACACTGTGGAGGCCATTTTGCAGCACGCACCACTACCCATGAGATTTTAAGAGCAGGATATTATTGGCCTACTATCTTCTCCAACACGCATCGATATGTTAGAGCTTGTCAGCCTGGTCATTTTTTTATCGGCAAGCAGTGCCTCCCTGCCCTTCCCCTTAGACCAATCATTGTGGAAGCACCCTTTCAACAATGGGGACTAAATTTCGTTGGTAAATTCAAAGACAATTCTAGTAACAAATACCGATTGATTTTGACTGCCACTAATTGCTTCACCAGATGGGTGGAAGCTATCCCAACCAAGAAAGCAACGGAAGAAGTCGTGATGAAATTCCTTTAGGAAAATATTATTACAAGATTTGGTGTCTCTACTAAGATAACCACCGACAACACCAAAGCCTTTAGCTCAATGGCGCTCAATGAGTTTTGTTTTAAGTATGGGATTGTTTTATCACACTCTTCGAATTATTATCCTCAAGAGAATGGATTGGCAAAATCCAACAACAAAAACATCATGAACATTGTGAAAAATATTGTTGGGGAGAACAAGAAGAGTTAGGACAGCAAGATCAAGTATGCCTTGTGGGCCAACTATGCAACCACTAAGACTTCCACTGAAAGGACTCCTTTTGAGTTGGTGTACGGATTCGAGGCTCGCTTGCCTATAAATATCCAAATTCTAGCGCTACAAATAGCCCAACAATTCAGTACAGATAAAGAAGCATTGCAGGGGGGAATCAATCAACTCGTAGAATTAGATGAGACTCAAAGAATGGATTTCGATCAAATGGAAAGGAATCAAGAGAAAATAAAAGGAACTTTTGATCGGAAGGCAAGACAAAGGGACTTCAAGGAAGGAGATCAAGTTCTATTGTGGGACAAAAGAAGAGAAAAACCAAGAATGCATCAAAAGTTCGACATTCTTTGTCTAGGCCCCTACAAATAGAGGAAGTGTTTGGGATAGACTCTTTCTACTTATCCACGATAGTAGGGAGGAGGATTCAACTACCAGTAAATGGATCTCTCCTCAAACATTATTTCCAAGATGACACGTGACTTCTTTAGGGCCCATGCCCCAGGTAAGTAGGTAAGTCATTTTGGTTCCCTGCATTTGCATGTTGATTCCTCATATTAGTTTAGATGCATTTCATTTTCATTTTTCTCTACTTCCGTATTGATTTCATGCTTAGTTTAGAATATTTTTTAAAAATGTCAAAATTTTCTTTTTCTAGCTTAGTTGGTTTTGATTATGATCATATGCAAACAAGAATGAGTAAAACATACTGCACTTGACAGTTTGATGTTTCCTTGCAGACATGGGTCTACCAGGAGATGTTGCGGTTCTCATGCACTCTACGACGAGCACATGTCCCCAAGAAGGAGCCATATGTTATCCCCATTTTGTGGATAACTAAGGAGATTATGTCTCGAGGCCCTCAAGTTGCAGATATGGAGTGTCGAGAGACTACATGACCAACAATACCCTTTTGCACAGTTGGAAACCCCTCTCACCACCACAGATGGTCACAGATTTCTAGATGGCATCCACCACATCAGTTGGCTTCCAGAAGGTAGTGGGCCTTACTCTATGAGGTACAAGTCAGTATTATGGTGAGCATCATTTCAATATTTAAGCCAATTGAGTATGTTGTATCTTAGATTGCTCTAAATTTCATGATATATGCTTGGACATTATGCCTTTTTCCTTGCTTCACCTTGGTGTTTGACATTGTGCCCTAGTAAGTGGTCTTCCTTGGGGATGGGTTTGCTACTAGGAACTCCCTTAAAGAGAATTTGTATCGTTCTCGACCATACTTAACACTTTCCATCATTATTCCATTCCATTTCCTTATCTCTTGGGATTTTAGGGATTATTGATCCAAGAAGGGGTTGTCCCTCATTCTATAGGAAGAATGGGATGAAGGCCTAGAGGGATTGATGTCGGGTAAAAGATAAAAACCTTGTATAAACCTTCCAGATGCTTCACCCAAAGATCACCCAAGAAAGCAGTGAAACACTTATATTTGAGTAAAGGGGACCCACAATATAATAAAGAATGCTTAAAAGGTTAGTTGAAGGATATGAGGTCTCATCACGAGCCGACCTATCACGTCCATGAATATCTAGTGGTATGAGATTGCCATCATATGGTCACCAAACCAGGGCAATGGCTCTCAATTGCATGGCTGAGAGAAAGGGGGTCTCATCACGAGCCAACCTTCTGATTTCCACTAGTTGTTTGTGGGTGATATTGCCATTATCTGGTCACGACGCCAGGGCAGTAACCTTCAGCCTTTTCTTAAAAATATGAAAGAATAAAAGAATGGCAAATAATGGGCTTGGAAAAAGTGCATTGCGGACGAAGGTACCACACACCCTCTACAAAGCCACCCATGAATGAGACACTACGACCCCTTGTATGGCATCAACCCTATGCCCATTGAGTCTTCACC
>ML849640.1:73639-98550 GCA_009831015.1 Picea engelmannii
TGGGAGTTCGTGAAGCTGTATGGCTTCACAAAATTTTGATAGACTTGTTCGATCATGAGATGGATCCGACTATCATTCATTGTGACAACCAGAGCTGTCTGAAGCTCTCAGAGAACCCAATATTTCATGACAAATCAAAACATATTGAAATCAAGTACCACTATATCAGATACATGGTGCATAGGAAGACAGTTCATGTTCAATATCTTTCCACTCATGAACAAATTGTTGATATATTCACTAAACCACTTGCCAAGATAAAGTTTGAGTATTTCCGTGAGAAGCTTGGCCTGATGGAGAATGCCTCCCTAGCTAAGAGGTAGTGTTGATGAATGCAACTATAGGAGACATCCTCCAGCTTACAAACCTGTGAGATGTGGAACATAACAACTATGTGAAGCCTTTCTCTCAGCTTACAAACCTAAGTGAAATCCCCTTAGAAGGGTTCATGGTTCCAGCCTAGAACATAGCTAGGAACATAGAGATGACCTCCTCCATGACATGAGAGAGAAGAAGTCCAAATGATTATCCGGTGGAAAAGTGATCTGTTGAGTTAGGTCATGCCTGTGGCAGAGCATAAGGTGAACATGGGAAATCCCAAAAGAGTTGGGCACATCATAGTGTGAACATAAATGAAGATGATGTGATGGCCTCCTCTGAGCAGCAGAGTTAACGAGAAGACTCCAGATGATTCTCATGTTGGTGGCAGTGGGAAAGCAGATTTGTAGAGTGGCCATGCCTGTGGACGAGCACAGGTGAAGGTCTGAAGATTTGGTTCATCTGTGTAATGCAATGAATCAAAGCTATGACATCCCTATGGATGTGCCCTTAGTGGATGAACACTAGTGGGTGTATCATATCCTTTGCTATATACTGTTCAAGGGTCAGACCTACCTGTAACCCTAGTTATTATGTAAAGGATACAGGTTGGCCCTATGTTAATATGATTAATATAAACAATATAATTAATAATGTGAATATTAATTATAATAATAAATATAATAATAAGTATATTTGAATTATAGAGGCCGACCCTGTTGTGCCAATAGGCGCCCTTGTTAATTGGTCAAAGTCTAATATAAGTAGGAGATGATTCTCCATTGTAGAATCATATCCTTCTTGTATGTTTTGGAAATTTTAGCAAGTACTTCTCTTTGGCAAAGGTGCGCACCTCTCTTAGGTGTTATTCTTCTAGGGCTTAAGCACCCTCTTGTGTGCTAAGTCATTCTTGGTGGTGAAAGGTCTTTCTCTTGAAGAATATAGCAAAGGATTTCACTGGGTTTTTCTCCCTTGTTTGAGAAGGGTTTCTGAGGATATATCTTGTGTTCTTGTGCATGGTGTTTCTTCTTGTGATCTTGGTTGGTGAAACATTCTTGTTTATGGTTAAGACATGATGAAATTGAAATGAACTACATGCTTAAACTAGGTTATGGAAAATCAACAGTTGACCCCTATTCTTGTGGTTTACCCCTTAATTTATGGACAAGTCACCTCAGTGACATTTTGTATAAATAAGAGATCAGAGATCTCATTTGAACATAACTCTCCCTCATTGTGAGAATTATTGGTATGAAATTTTCGCTACCTTTGGCAAACTTGTCTCTTTTGGCTCTTATTTATGGTCATCTCTTGATGTTATGGTTGATAGAAGTGATGCGCTAGCATTGGAAGGCTTATCTCTTGCCATTGTGGTGGGTTATCTTGGCATTTTTCCTTGAATTGATATGGTCTTTACTTTCATGTTATCATTTGTTTCAATTCAAGGTTATTGTGCTAGGAGCTAGGTGGGAAGTATAAGGGCATTTACCCCCACCATAGTCTTCATCATTTTATGCTTGATGTTATTGGTTAAACAAGGGTTTGCTAAGAGAAGTGTAAGGGCATACACCCTCTTAGCTTAAACCCTAGATAGCGAAACTTTCCTTGGGGACTAAGAGGGTTTACACCCCCAAGGAGGTATATTCTCTAGCTCTTTCTTTTCATGACCCCATTAAACCAATTATTAAGAGCACTAGTTATTTATTATTGCATTGGACAAATAAAATATTGCATTGGGAAACGTGATATTTGGTCATTTTTACTTCTTCAAAGTGGATTGTATTCCTTGTGCCTTGGGCACTTCACAACCACTAGGGCATTCCCATCAAGGGGATACTTCTTGCTGTTGTTATAAAATTACATCTTCAGCCATTAGGTCTACAAAAACCCTAACCCATTTGCTTGAAAAACTCTCTTATCAACCATTGGATTTTGCTCAAAGTTTGCACACTTATTCTTCTTGGTCTAGCGCACTTTTTTGAAAAGTTTGAGGGGTTTTCAGTGGCTGATTTTATTGTTGTAATACATCGAATGTTACAACCATAAGACTGATATAATTTTCCGCAGACAAGTGTTTACAACAACCTTATCATTTTATGCTAGAATATTGGTTTTTTCATCTTGAGTTTAGCTAGTCATTAATTAGTCTTTCTCTTGTATTTTCTACTTGATCTCTAGCATTTATTGAGCAGTTTATAGCACCATATTATTGATGATATATACTTTTATCTATTGCTGCAAATTAGGGGAAAAAATCTTAACTTGCTGATCCAACTAACATACATCATTGCAAAGTGGTTTTTCTTGTGTCTCGGACAATTATTTCACCATTTACAGGTTAATCAACATACTTGACAACCCTTGGACCTTCCCAAAACTAAATTCCACACTTTTCAGTCCACTTATACTTGACCTCTAGGGGATACACTTCCATCTCTATCCATATCCATCTCATTCCCCCTCGGGTCACCAGGATTGCCTCCCTAGAGTGACCTAGTCACCCTTGAAGTGTGGGACTTACATCGAGGTGACATTGGGTGTAGGATTCCCAAGTTGTAGCACTTATTTTGTGGTTGGGTGGGGATTTTCCCAACCTACAACTTGCACCATAACACACCCATAATAACCTTGTAGAGCATTATGTGGAGTCAAAGGTTGTTGCCCATTTGCATCTTGCATCTTGGTATCTACATTGTCTTCTTGGCACACAAGACAAGTATGGATGTATTCTTCCATGTCTCGCCTCATATATTCCCAATAGTAACCTCATTCCAGCAATGCCAAATTTATTTTCTATCCTGGGTGGCTAGCCCAAGGTGAATCATGGCACTCCCTTAAGAGATCCTTTCAAAGGTTAGATGACTTAGGCACATAGATGTGCTCACTAAAATACAAGAAACCATTATACATCCAAAATTTCCACATTTTGCCTTCATTTTCCTACTTCATGATGTTCAAAGCTTTAGGATCCTTACTCAATCCCTCCTTAATCTTCTCTTCCAGGTATGTCAAGACTTGCATTTGACTACCCATAGGCATTGGCAACTCGTCCTCCTCCAAGGTTGCAAGCTACACTTGCCTACTTAAGGCGTCCATGGTTGCATTTAACTTGCCCTCCTGATACTCAATGGTTGTGTCAAATTCTGCTATGAAGTCTTGCCATCATGCCTGCTTGGGTGACAACTTTGGTTGGGTGGTGAAGTAGCCCTTCACCACATTCTTTGTCTTCATAATGAATGGCTTGCCCAACAGGTAGTGCCTCCATGCTTGTAGGAAATGCACAATTTCAATCATCTCTTTTTCATGAATAGGGTACTTTCACTTGCGATTTTGTAGCTTTATGCTCTCATAGGTCACTAGATGACCCTCTCATGACAAAAATCCTCCAATGGAAAAATCTAAGGCATCTGTCTACACCCCAAATGACCATTCAAAGTCTAGTATCTTCAACACAGGTTCCGAGACAAGTTTGCACTTTAGTTCATAGAATGTTGCTAGGCACTTCTTCATCCAATTCCATAACTTGTTTTTTTTCAAGAAGTCACTCAATGGAGTCAAAATCTTAGAGTAGCCCTTCACAAATCTATGGTAATAGTTAGCCAAACCAATGAATCTTCTTACCTCATGAACTATCCCTAGTTCCTCCTAATCCTCAATTGCCCTTATCTTCGCAGGATCGATGCATATTCATCCTTGTCCAATCCAATGGCCCAATAATGGAATTTTGGTCTACCTAAAGACACACTTGGACTTCTTCAAGTATAGTTGATTTGATCTAGATCTTTAGTTAGATAATTAACGACTTGATTGTTTTAAGAGTGTGAAAACCAAGACAAGTAAAATACATAAAGAGACTATGAGCATAAATAATAAGCAACAAAGAAATAAGAACGACACAACGAGATGATAACAAAGTTCACCAAGTATGGGCTACGTCTCCGAGTCCACTTCCAATGGAGTGACCTCTTCAATTATGATCCAAAATGGAAAATTACATCAATATCTTCGATCTCAATAGCTGGTCTTCTACTTTATTGCAACACAATGGCCTCCAAAAGCCTTTGGAATTATCTCTCTCCTCTTCACAATCCATTAAGAAGGCTAAAAGATCTCATATTGATCAACATTACAAAACATGGGGTTTCAAACAATTAACTCTCACACTCATGACCAAAGTAATGTCTTGGTGCATTGGTAGTTATTCTGGTTATAAAACTTTGGTGCCCAATCGACCCAGGGTCGAACGCGTGGGCATTATGATTTTTCGGCATACCAAAATATTTGAAATCAAAACTAATTTGGTTGGAGGTTCCGCCAAGTAAGAAAGCTTGGGCATGTTGGCTAGCAGATAATGTTAATATTGTTGGATGGTGGACGACTCAAGGTTGAGCTTTCGGGCCTCCCCTATTTGGTATATCTATTACATATGACTTTAAATGTTGAAGGTTCGATGATGTTTACCAAGCGGTTTCGTTGGTCTATTGGTAAAGTTGTTACATCCATAGCTCGAAGGTCGAGGGTTCGATCCCAACCGACCACCGCTTTGCCCAATTTAACATAGAACCTTCTTGGCCAATAGAAGTTTTCCATGTGGCAACCTCTGATTGGTCTATGTCATGATGATGCCACATCACTTGCCAATTGGACTACCACATATTCTGCCAACTCAGATGCCATGTCACTTGCTAGCTTGGATGCCACATCATGCCTATGCCATGTGTCCATTTCTCAACCTGCCACATGTCATGTACGACTACCACGTGTCAGTTCGTACGGCTTCCACGTGTCCTCCCGTGGGACTTCCACGTGTCACCGGTTTCCCTTTTTACCATGTTTGGAAAAAACTTGATCACGACATCTTTCTCATACAAAGTCTATTTGATCCAATTCAAGCAGTGTTGGAAAGATCTTGTTGAGCTCTTCGTCATGGTGACCTTTTCATCGAGTTTTGAAACCTTTGGATTTTGAAGTATTATGGATCCTCGTGGATCATGATTTTGCCTCAATGCCTCAAAGAATTTTGCTAAGTGTTTCTTGTGTTATTCCACACTTTCACTAAACACCACAATTTCATCTAGATAGCCAACCACTGACTTGTCCAAGAACAGTGTGAAGACATCATTCATCAAGGTGCAAAAGGTAGTTGGAGCATTGCACAAACCAAAAAGCATAACAAGAAACTCAAAACTACCATACCTTGTCACCGTTGTTGTCTTTTCCTCATCCACTTCCACAAGCCTCACTTGGTAGTATGCCTACCTTAGGTCCATCTTTGAGAAGACCTTGGACTTAGCCAACTTGTCAAAGAAATCGACAACCAAATGTAAGGGGTATTTATTCTTAATGGTCTGCTTGCTCAATGTGCAATAGTCCAAGCACATCCACAACTCTAGGGTGTCCTCCTTCTTTTGGAAGGGAACGAGTGTGCCATATAGTGACCTAGAAGGTCAAATGAACCCAACATCAATAAGCTCAGTCAGTTGTCATCTCAACTCTTCCAACTCAGCCCCTGAAAGTCGATATTGAGCTCTAGTCGGAGGCTACGACCTCGGTTCCAACACAATACGATGGTCAACTGTGTGCCTAGGTGGGAGCAATTTTGGAAACAAATCAGACATATGATCAACAAACACATCCAACACGTTGGTAAGTGTTGGAGGAACAAGCATCCCCACTCCACCCTCATCCACTTCCCCAATGATTGCTGCAAAAAGTTGCAATTTTTGGCATGTGGCTGCCCTCTTCATGATCGACGCAGAGAGAATCTACACCCTTCCATCCGAATTCCTTGTTGTTATATGGACAACACAAGTCTTCCATCCCCCAAGTATAACTAACTTGTCCAAAAATGACATGAGAACAAACCGCATTTTCCTTGGGAACTCTTGCCCAAGATTGACTTCAAAGTAATCCATATGCAATACTACAAAGTTAGCATGGCCCTTATACTTATCTAATAGTATGTGAACTCCGAATGTTGTTGGAAACATAATCCTTTAAGGTTACCCACTTGACGAAATGTGAACTTCAAGTGATAGTAAGGGTCATCATAAGTCCAAGAGACCTTGAAACCTTGGACAATGAATCCAAAGGTCACATCATGTATATATATGTGTATCATATGATTAATAAAATGTGCAACTCATGCTTATCCCTTTGTCGTGTTCTAGTAGTAGTATCAGATCTTATAATTTTTAGGCCCAGAATATGCTATGTAGTTGTCCATAGCTCTGAAAATGAAAAAGAAACGTCTATGCCTGCCACCTCTCTGTCCATGTGCATAAATATGCCAGTCTGATTTTGTCTCCCAGTCTGCCATGATTTTGTTTGCAAGTTTTCCATCCTTGACGTTTCCTTTCCCCTTGTGAGTAGAAAACACCTCCTTCCCTCTTATATGATTGCTTTGAGAATATATTCTAATGACCATTCACTATTCTCTTTAATGCCATGATTTATTTTTGAGTTGCTATTAGGGTTTGTGTTGCAGCCCGCGCTTTCCCACTACAAATTTTCGTTTCCACAGTCCCTAAACGAGATTCAAACTTTGGAACTTGTGACAAACAACACGATAATAAGGTGAAAAAATGAGGTAACGTAAATGTGCTCAACTTGGTGGTTCTCTCTTGCGTCGGCTCATGTTTTTCAAACTCGATCTCTCCACGCTCCCTCATTAGCAACACACAACCGTAACTGTGCATACAAACTCTAAACCTAATTCAAGATCGACATGATTTTTTTTATAAAGACCGTTGGCATTCTTCCATAGTCGCAACTGTTAATGTTTAAGTCATTATTATAGATGTTTGCATTTCATTACATAAAAATAGCATAATCCAAGATCACTGAGAAATACACAATCACAAGAGACACAACATTTATCCTGGGAAACCCTCTAGCGGAAGAAAACCCAGCAAAACTTCCTTAATATAGATAGCCAATACAATGCCAAGAGATCTCTTAAACAAATACAGAAAGTCCTCTCCCAGATATGCGCCACTCTCTCTCCTTCTTCTCCGGTAGCAGATCTAAACTTGTCTCTCAAAATGAGCAAGTGAGTTGTGTCTAAGTGAGGCGCTAGCCTCCTTTATTTATACAAGTCTGGCACGTGTGAAGTGTCTCTTCACTGGCAGGGCCAACTTCTCAAACTGGGTGGGTAAACCCACCTTTATTATATTTCTGGGCTTCTTTAATATTTCCTGGGGCCGACTTCTTATTCTGTCTATTATAATTGT
Source organism: Picea engelmannii (assembly GCA_009831015.1). Lineage (NCBI taxonomy): Eukaryota > Viridiplantae > Streptophyta > Pinopsida > Pinales > Pinaceae > Picea > Picea engelmannii. The sequence goes on from ML849640.1 coordinate 81,190, forward strand.
CTTTTGACCAATCCACAAAAGGGAATTTGGTCCTATTACAATAACCGACATGATCAATCCACAATGGGGATTGATCCTATGAATAATATATCAATAATAATAAGAATACTCTTTGCATTTACATTATTTCAACACTCCCCCTTAACAAGAAGGGTATTCTTCAGCAGCATCATGCGAGAGAGAAAGGACAACATCATCAACATCATCAAGTGGGTGAGAGGACAACATCATCAATATCATCTTGGAACACTGACTGGCGTATCTATAAATCATTGGAAGTTTTCTTTATCGACAACTTCATCATTCTCAAAGGAATGCCATCATCATCTGCATCAATATGTATTGGTATAAACACTGATACATCATTATGATCACAACACAAGGCTAGCTCATCATAATACAAGACTGGCTTTACGTCATAGTTGTCAAGCTGGAATCTCAGTACTTGTCTCATCTCATCATCTTGCTTTACGTCATAGCACTCAAGATGGAAGCAAGATACTCATCCTTCTTTACGTCACAACCATCTGGTCAGAAGCAGGATACTAGACTGGCTTTACGTCACAACTATCCAGCCGAAAGCTCAGTGCTAGTCTCATCATATCATCTTGCTTTACGTCTGACAACTGGGTCAGAAGCAAGGAACACATCTCATCTTGATTTACGTCTGACAACAGGGTCAGAAGCAAGGAAGACATCTCATCTTGCTTTACGTCTAACAACTGGGTCAGAAGCAAGGAAAACATCTCATCTTGATTTACGTCTAACAACTGGGTCAGTAGCAAGGACCACATCTCATCTTGCTTTACATCTGACAACTGGGTCAGAAGCAAGGTACACATCCTGCTTTACGTCACAACCACAAGGTTGGAAGCAAGGAATATCTCATCACAACAACTACTCCCCCTTTCGAGGAAGGTCCTTTCGGACAATGCCAAGCTTATCTCAGAAGTACTCAAACTTCACACGAGATAGGTGCTTGGTCAGCACGTTAGCAACTTGTTCATCCGTGCTAATGTACTGGAGCTTTAAGGCTCCTCTCTGTACCATGTCACAAATGTAATGATAATGGATTTCTATGTGCTTCAACTTGTCATGGAATACAGGATTCTCTGTCATCTTTATGCAGCTCTAGTTTTCACATAGAATCAAGGTTGCTCTCATCTCTAAGTCAAATAGGCCCATCAACAACTTTTGAAGCCATATAGCTTCGCAGCTGGCAAAACATGCAACAATGTATTCTGCTTCCACTGTGCTGAGAGTAATGCTAGATTGCTTCCTACTCTGCCACGAGATCATAGCTGATCCCAAACTGGAACAACATCCTGAAGTTCTTTTCCTGTCAGAAACACTTCCTACCCAATATTCATCATTATATCCACTCAATGTTAAATCATGATCTCCATCATAGCTGAGACCATAATCTATTATACCTTTAAGGTACCTCATCACATGTTTTGCAGCCACTAGGTGAACACGTCTGGGTTCTACCAGAAACTGACTCAAGATGTTCACAGAAAAACAAATGTCCGGTCTGGTGTTCGTCAGGTACATCATCGATCCAATAATCTGCCTATACAGTGTGGCATCAATCAATTCTGACGAAGTATCGACCAATAGCTTAAGCTTTGCTTCCATGGGTGTATTCATGGGCTTGCATTCCAACATGTCAAATCTCTTCAAGATTTCGACCGTATACTTCCCTTGGTTAAGGAATATCTTCTCAGGACTCTGCCATACCTAAAGACCTAAGAAATAATGCATTAGGCCAAGGTCTTTCATTTCAAATTCCGAGGAAAGTCTCTTTTTACATTCAATGATGAGCTTTTCATATGTATGGTAGCGCCTTGTAGTTGATGTGGGCTAATATTCTATGCCAAAGTTTACATGAAGTCTCAATGGTGTGGGTCATAGCGGCCTCTGAGTGACCCTTTAATTTATACAAGCCATTTTATTCATTACCAATGATGATTGCTTCATTTAAGGTTTCTCCCTTATCCCACATAAGAACTTGTCCATCTATAAAGTCAACTATGAAGCCTTTCTTTTCTAAAGATGAAATGGAGAGTAGGTTCCTCTTCAAGCCTGGTACATATAGTACATCCTTTAAATTTCCTGAATTCAGTTTATGGTTTAATTCTCCCACTCCCTTGATGGGATATTGGTAATCATCTCAAAGTGTCACTTTCTGAGAAAACTTCTTCTCTGAGATACAAGAGAGAATGTTTCTTTGTCCCGTCATGTGCTTGGATGCACTACTATCAATGAGCCAAGTGTCCTCTCCATGCGTTACAGAACCTGAGAGGGCCGCGATCAATACATGTTCTTTGATATCCTCTCTTATCATCTTTGCAGGTGGCTCTTCATCTTTGACTACATGGCATGGACTCTTTTATGTTTTCTCTTGTATTCTTCTCATCTGGCTGGACAAAACTTTGCAATGTGTCCCATCTTATCACAATGATAACATTGTACAGATGAGTAGTCTCTTTCCTTTTGTTGTCCTCTCTTCTGAAATCTCCTTGGATGAGATTCTTTATGATTGAATTTATTTGATTGTTGAGGCTCTTAATGAGTCTCCTTTTGAAAGTAGTGTTTCTTCCTTCCTCCTTTGGTGTGAGTAGCTAGGGCTTGATCATCATCCCTTGCTAGTAACGTTTCACGATTCGCTACTCTTGTTTCTTCTTGGATGCATTCTTCCCATAGACTGTCAAACTTCAGTTTCTCCTTTCTGACACATATTGTCTGGATGAAAGCATCCCAAGGTCTTGTGAGACCATTTAGGGCCGTCATTATGAGTTCATCTTCATCTATGGTATCTCCAATAGCTTCTAGCTGTTCTTTGAATACTGAGATTCTGGAGAAATATTCCTGAATCATTTCTCCTTTCTGCATCCTTGTATTCTTCAGTTGAGTTCTAAGATTCATCTTCCGGTTTATGTTCTTTCCTTCATATAGTTTGGTCAAGGCATCAAACATTTCTTTTGGGATCTTCTTAGATGACACATAAGGAATCAGATGGTATTTGATTGAATCTGCAATGATTCTTTTGGCCTTTATTGTGTCCTTTTGATGCTTTGTCTTTTTTGCAGCATCGTCGGGTTCCGGTAATTCTTCTTTGACGAATCTTGCTAGGTCATTCTCTTCAGGAATGAGGCCAATCCTATACTTCTAGGCACAAAAGTTTTCCACTCCTTCTAACTTGTCAACAAGCTTAATTCTTGCAGACATCTTTACCTGGAGCTAGGAAAATGACCGAAAAATGAAAGTGCTCAAAAAAAAAAACTGTACCAGGAGGTGCGCTTTGCTGAGGCGAGTAGCCCGGTGTATTTGGATCTGAGAAAATCCAACTTTTTCTCCTCCAAACTTGATTTGTGGATTTCTGGACTCCTTCTGTACCTTATTTCATAGAATGTTTCTTGGCACTTCTTCGTCCAATTCCATAACATGTTTTTTTTCAACAAGTCACTCAATGGAGTTGAAATCTTAGAGTAACACTTCACAAATCTAAAGTAATAGTTAGACAAACTAATGGAACTTCTTACCTCATGAACTATCCTGGGTTCCTTCTAATGCTCAATTGTCCTTATCTTCATAGGATCCATGTAGATGCATCCATGTCCAATCCAATGGCCCAATAATGGAATTTTGGTCTACCTAAAGACACACTTGGAATTCTTCAATTATAGTTGATTTGATCTGGATCTTTAATTAGCTAATTAATGACTTGATTGTTTTAAGAGTATGAAAACCAAGAAAATTAAAATACATAAAGAGACTATGAGCATAAATAATAAGCAACAAATAAATAAGAATGACACAACAAGATGATAATGGAGTTCACCCAGTGTGGGCTATATCTCTGGGTCTGCTTCCAATGGGGTGGCCTCTTAAATTATGATGCAAAATGGAAAATTACATCAATATATTCAATATCAAAATGAAATGATAACGAAGTTAAGCTAGTGTGGGCTATGTCTCTGGGTCAGTTTCCAATGGGGTGGCCTCTTCAATTATGATACAAAATGGCAAATTACATCAATAATTCGATCTCAATAGCTGGTCTTCTACTTTGCTACAACATAATGGCCTCCAAAATCCTCTGGAATTATCTTTCTCCTCTTCACAATCCATTAAGAGGGCTAAAAGAGCTCATATCCATCAACATTACAAAATAATGTGGATTCAAAACAATTAACTTTCGCACTCATGACCAAAGTGATTTCTTGACACATTGGTAATTGACATGGTTATAAAACTTTGGCACCCAATTGACTCGTGGTCGAACTCGTGGGCGTTACGATTTTTCGGCATACCAAAATATTGGAAATCAAAATTTATTTGGTTGTAGGTTTCACCAAACAACAAAGCTTGGACACGTTAGCTAGTGGATAATGTTAAGATTGTTGGATGGCGGGCAACCTGGGGTTGAGCCTGCGGGCCTCCCCTATTTAGTATATCCGTTACATATGAGTTTAAAATTTGAAGGTTCGATAATGTTTACCAAGCGATTTCGTTGGTATGTTGGTAAAGTTTTTACATTCGTAGCTCAAAGGTTGGGGGTTTGATCCCAACCGACCACCCCTTTGCCAATTTAACATAGAACCTTCTTGTCCAATAAAAGGCTACCACATGGCATCCTTTGATTGGTCCACGTCATGACGATGCCACGTCACCCATCATGTCACCCACCAACTGGATTTCCACATCTCCTACCAACTCGGATGCCACGTCACATGCGAACTCGGATTCCACGTCACCTGCGAACTCAGATGCCATGCCATGCCTATGCCATGTGTCCATTGCTCAACCTTCCATGTGTCCTATACAACTACCATGTGTCACTTCGTACATCTACCAGATGTCCTCTTGTGGGATTTCCACGTGTCACCTCTTTCCTTTTTTGCCATGTTTGGAAAAAACTTCAAATCACAATATCTTTCTCATACAAAGTCTGTTTGAGCCCGTTCAAGCAACATCGAAAATATCTCATTGAGATCTCGGTCATGACGACCTGGTCATTGATTTTTGAGACCTTTGAATTTTGGGGTATTCTAGATCCTCTTAAATCACGATTCTACCTGAACACCTCAAAGGATTTCATTGAGTGTTTCTTGTGTTCTTCCACACTTTCACTAAAAACCACAACGTCATATAGGTAGTCAACCACTGACTTGTCCAAGAATAGTCTAAACACATAATTCATCAAGGTGTGAAAGGTGGCTACAACATTGCACAAACCAAAAGGCATAACAAGAAACTCAAAACTACCATACCTTATCACCATGGTTATCTTTGCCTCATCCACTTCCACAAGCCTCAGTTGGTAGTTATCCTACCTTAGGTCAATCTTTGAGAAGACCTTGTACTTAGCCAACTTGTCAAAGTAATTTGCATCCAAAGGTAAGGGGTATTGATTCTTAATGGTATGCGTGTTCAACGTGTGGTAGTACAAGCACATCCACAACTCTAGGGTGTCCTTCTTCTTCTGGAAGGGAATATGTGTGCCATATGGTGACCTAGAAGGTCAAATGAACCCAACATCAACAAGCTCAGTCAACGATCATCTCAACTCATTTAAATTTTAACCATGTCATTAAAATTCCCCCAAAAATGTTTCTAAGTTGATAAAAAATAAATCTTGCATGTTTTTTCAAATAAACATAGAAAACAATTCAAAAAATCAAGCTTACAAAGATTCAAATCTAGGGTAACTTATTGCTACTACATTGATCTAAAGTGATAGAGAAATTGAACTCATTTTCATTACGTTGAGTATTAATTGACTTGAAATCTCAAAACTATATTGTTGGATAACGATTTGAGGAGAAAACTTCCATTGTGAAGACACCGATTATATAAGGTGTGTATCTTTTTAATCCCAGAGGGTTTAGTTCGAGTGGTTAAGTGTTGTGAAATGAAATAAGAGGTCTCAAGGTCAAATCCTCAAGTCAACTATATGTGATATGTTAATACTCGATGTCCCTACTAGGTTATACATACTATAGCTCACACTGACAATTTAACCTAGTTACCACCTTTTCAAAAAAAGATTCTATCTTTTAACATTATTTATAACACTTAATTGAGTTTCTTTAAGTGTAGACCAAAGTTAGTGTTATTCGTTATTCATTGAATGATGATTAGAGAAAGGATGTTGTTCTCCACCTGATTGTCATGAAATATGGATGATAGTAAGAAGTTGTACTTAATGAATATCATTGAATATTTGATTCTTTGATAAATTTCATATGGAAATTATCCAGCTATGTAGAAAAGTCACGAATGCTCTTCATTTGGTTAGATTTTATTTGGTAAAACCTTTGAAATCTGAGTGGTGGTTTGCAGTGGGATATTTGTTGCATTTATCTTATTGAGACTTTTACAAGTTTTAAATTTGTGAAAGATGACATTACATTGAGATAAGTATGCATACATCATGCAAAGTTTTGTGTTTTTTTTTGGTCATTGAAGTAAAATTTTATTAAAAACAATTTGACTTAGTGATCAAAACTTACTAGGTCTAATTATTCTATGTATATAAAGAAAGCAATAGATAGACGTAATAAGAAAATATTTGTGAGAGAGCATAAGAGCGTATGTAGTAGTGGTGACTACAAGTTAGAGAGAATTCTTACCAAAAAATAAATAATGCTGTTGTATTACATTATTGCAATAAAAACACAAACATATTAAGTTATTAAGGAAACTTTTGCAAGATAGGATGCAACAATTAAGCGTCTCTTGAAGGATAAACAGGGTGCAGGAATCCATAACCCATTTTCCCTTGACATATTGTTGTTATTTTTTCCACTTTTTTTTGCAATTATATCTCTTTCTTTCCTTGCATCACATATTGGTATGTTAATTGAGTCTAGTCCAAGTAGTTAAGAGGAGTGTTATCCTCCCCACCCAGGTTCTATTCTGTTGTAATTGAGTATATCATTATAACAGTTTCAAACCCAATGTTGACATAGGATTTTTCTCCTAAGAATCTAGGGTTTACCGTAGGTACCATCCTCGAGATGAGGGGAAGTTCCTGGGAGTTTTCTTCGAGATATCTTACCTTGATAATAAAGGGAAAAAAAAACATATATTGATACCTCTTTTGGGTACAAAATAGCACACAAAAACAATAATACTACACATGATGCACTAATAACAGAGTGTCTATCAAACTAAATGCACCACCAATGAATATGCACATGATGCATCGATAACAGTAATCTGTAAATTGTCGTGGATATTCCACTAGAACAGTTCATCACAATGGATCTTAAACTATTCTGGAATCTAGATGTTTTGCAGTTTATTTCTTTAGATCCAAGATTAGTTAATTAATAGCTTTTCTTGAATTTATGAAATTAACTGAATACGAAAAATAAAAGAATAGAAAAAAATATACACATCACCCATACAATTGAACACAAGCTGTATCCTGGGAAATCCAATATGAGAGAAAACCCAACTAGAAGGTGAGGGCTATGCTTTTCTCTCTTTTATTTAGTCACGAAAAGCAAGTACAAAGAAAGAGACACTCACTATGGAGTTTCCTTTGATACTGTGGAATGAACGACTGCTACATAATATCCTACCTCCTCTGATATGCTCTCAAAATACCACTCCTTGGATCCTCTGCTCAACTATGGAACAAGTACAATACAAAAGAATGGAACCCCTTCTCCTCCTAGTGACATGGTATCTAACATATCTTGATAGCCATCTAGGGTTAGGGTTTTTACTTTATCAACCCTCAATTATTGATAAGGTTTGGACCTTTTGGTATCTTCTTGAAAGTTCCCATGTCACTAGCCCCACATGTTTTGAGTAATTGGCGTTGATGTGGCACCCACTTGTACCATGGTGGTCAACATGGTAGGTCAACTTGCGAGAGGCATAAATTTCATATAAAAACTCTGATTTATGCTATTCTTGCACCATTGTGAAGGTCTCAATTTGTAGAATACAAAATATTTCTCCATAGTAGGTTTGAACCCAAAAATATGTTGTTTGATGCCTCAAAATGGCTCTGGAAGATTTCATACGGTATTTTAGGCCCAATTTTCTAAATTCAGACCTGCTGCTAAAATGGCTCTACAAGCTTATTACTCTAATTTTTTTCCACTCTGAAAGCATCAAGATAGATGAAAAATAATATAATGATCCAATATGAGTCATACCTCCCCATTTAGGGAGGATTTTTGTCCCCAAAAGATTTACTTAATGAGGTGAGAAATTTTTTCCTCTACCTTCTCCCTGGAGTACCATTTTGCTTTGCTTGGAAGTCGTCCTTTCAACTTAATCTGCCAAAGGTCATGTTGCCCCTGTCTTGTAGTTTTGGTCTTCTTCTGCAAAATTGTTCCTTCTGCCAACTCTGCCTTAACATATGGTTATAAGTCCTCTATGGTAGGTAGGTGTTACGAGTAAAATCTCTCTATGTCTAGGGGTAAACCACAACAAACGAAAATTACTGCAAAAATCAACTCTAATCTCATGTATGCTATATAAACAAATATGCTAGCAGGACAAGATAAAAGGCCTACCTTGTTCAGATGTTCGATGAAGTCCATTGTTGAGCACTTGACTCAAAGAAATACACCTACAAATTGTCCTTAACAACCAAGAAACACAAGCATATGATGATAATATATAATGTTAGCACATTCAATAGCATAATCCATCAACATTCATAACAAATACGCCCATGGAATAACAATTCAAATATTTGAAAGATATTAATTGGACGAGAAAAGAGTATTTCTATTAAGATGTAATCAACATAAGTGAATGAATTACAAACTTCCGTGTTGGTATGGTTCATAACCGAGAAACCAAGTCCCTTCTAATTGGGCCTCCACCACTTCAATCCTCCATCAAAGGCAAGCTCATATAAGAGAGACAATGAGGTTCTCAATCAAGTAGGGAAGAGCTTGGGGGCTGAACAATGTGTTCAGACTTAAAAGGACAAAGGGATGCAGACCCAATATGAAGTGAATAATTTCTCCAGAGTAACTTTGCTCTCAAAATTTTCTCCTCTTTTCCATAGCTCGTATTTGGCCCATTTATATCCTTTGAGTAGAACTGAAGGTCTGAGTCATAACGTTTCCAATATATGGAAGGTCAAGGATCATGGATCTCGTGACGTGACATGGAAACCCGATACCATTTTTTAATTTTGGGCACAAAACCCGATGTACATGGGTTGTAGTGGTGCAACCTGCGTATACACATGTTGTATAATAGATATGGCGCGCATATGTGGAAAAATAATGTTTTTATCTCTGGTATTTGCAAAAAAAAGGGACTTCAAGTCTACATAGGGAAATGAAAAAGGGCCCTCTGTGCAAGTTTGCAAAGGGTGAGGCAAATCTTGCTATAATAGATGCCCCCCTAATGTGTGAGGTCAGAGGAGTATCTATGATGGCCGCAATACATTATAATATCCATAAGTGGAGTAATGGGGGCCCAACTGGAAGAACTAGTTTCTGATTATGATCTACATTGACTTTGCGCACATGGATGCCAATTTGAATTACACTGCAGATCCATGTGAAAATATACCCAATAGTTTTTCATGGCCATGAGTAGGCAATACAAAGATGGTCACATGCCAAAGGTTTTCATAGTCATGAACAAGACCCAATAAAAGCAATCTCAAAATAAATCCGAAGATATCTGTATACAATGGAGTACAATATGATCTCCCATGATCACTGAAGTCACATAGGTACTGTTCCAATGAAAGGTAGCAATAGCTTAGGAAAGCTGCGACTATAAACTGATGTCTTCAAGTCTTTTACACAATCCACCAAAGGTGCAAATTTACATCATGTGAATAAAGGATTTGAGGTCGAACACAATGAGACTTTGTTTGATTACCGGTCATTAAGGTATACTATTAACAAACACGATACAACCTACTGATAATAAAATTAGGTATCAAGGCACCAAGTACATTCTTACAAGTGTGAATAGAGGTGTCGGGGTCAAACACTTGAAGAATCCATCGATCATCAGACATCGATGTATTCCCAACTATCGATAGTGAGAGAACCTGCCACTAATAACTGCAAGCCTCTAGGTACTCATAGGACTCTAGGTCTCGTCTCCATAATAGATGAGTTGAAGTCGATGGAAGGAGACCCGCTGAAAGGAGAGCATTAAGGAATCTCTCATCATTCAACATGAGGTACAAACCAAGATATTGATGATTTTGGAGGAAATCAGGCGAAGAACATGTTCACGAACCAACGACCCTGTGCATCTTTTGCATGTGACAGATGCAAGCAGTACATGAAAAAGACCCTCCAAATAACAACCAATAAGAAAAATTGCTGACAAAGGCGAGGAAACCACAAATAAGGCCAATAGAATCCAAGACACTGCACAAATCCCAATGTGTGAATAGATGTCTTCTCATTGAACACAAGGGAAACCACCCAGTCAATGACTAATGATGAAATGTCGACTGTTGGGTTCAAGGTTACCTACCAATGAGGAAAGTAGGACCAAGGTGCGCAATAGGAATACAACTTCATGTAACTCTGAGACACACTGATGGTATGGCCGACATGCAAAGTCAAGAGTTCTGAGGAATGGTCGACACAGGTTGATAGACATCCTTTGAACAAGAGAATGAGACATATCGAGGACTCTGGTAGCATAGAATCAATGATGAAACTTTGATATGCAGGAGACATCAATCAAACTCTCCATAGGGACTGGAAGAGTAACTAGTCGGGGGAGTAAACTCTCGGTAACGAGCTCAGCTTCCTAAGGTCATGCTAAACCCAAAATTTTGATGAAAAGTGGACTAAAAAATTTTGTGCTTTGTTCAAAGGCGACACGACTGCTGCCAATATAAGATAATATTCTTTTCTTGCCCGTCTTGTTTTGTTTTTTCATAGTCAAATGAATGCTATGATACAGAGGAGGAAACAAGTGTCGCAAGTAAGCAATCTAGTTCCAGCAGAGGAACATACCTATGCTCAATGCAAGGAGGTGCATGCGGAAGATGGACACTCGGGCTAATGTTTCCTCTTGAGTATAGGGTGTCACATTGCAAAGGATATACACAAGGCTCTGCTTGGTTGAAGATGCAAACTGCCGAGGTGAAAGGCTTATAATGCAAAAGCGAGAACCAACAATAGGCTCAATATTGCAAGCAAGAGAATGAGATGAAATTACAACTTAACGCCAAAAAATGTCATTTTTTGTAATCTTAGTCTTCTTGGTTTGAAAAAGGGATCAACTTGCACCAAATAGACGTCCTTTCAAATCCAATTTATGAATGTAAAAGAGACAAGTTCACTCGACAATATTTTCACTTTTGGAACGAGTCAAATAAGAGCTTAAATCATACTCGTTTGGGAGTCCTCTAGGTATAGGTCAACATGTTTATGAGTAAGAAATTAGGTTCGAACATAAAGTCATGTATTAGCTATAAGGGACTCCCAGTCCTACGGACAAAAATGTCTACATGGGCATCAAATGAAGCATGGGATCTTACTAGGGTACCCATGTTTGGTTAATCTCTACCAATTGATAACGACACTTCTAGTTCTAGATAGAATGCTCTGTGTCGCTATAAAATGGGTTCGTACCTAAGGCATATGAGTGACATTCATAGGATGATGCAAGTGTGCATGATGGATTGGATACCTATCCTATATGCTGGGTAACAAAAATACCTGTCCAAAGTTACGAACGGGCGACATGGAGCTGAAAACCGCAAGACTCCTTGGACAAAACTACAAAAACCAACTCCATCCACTGTCGTATTAGTCCATTAGGCCAAAATATTGGATGAAACTATGCAAAGTGAGTAAAAATTTGTTATAAATAGTAAAACAATCAATTTTACTATACCATTTGTATTTTTTACCCAAAATAGTGTATTTTGGACCAAATTGCCTCCGAACTTCAACTAGTGATTGCAAGAGCTACGAGCGACGAAATCGACGACCATCTGGACCAGGTAATTCATCTTTCTCTCCTCTTTCTTTTCAAGGGATTAAAATTTGTAATTAGGCCTCCTTTTCTAAGTTATTTAGGGTGAAAATTCAAAACTTAGGTGTACGCAGGCTACAATTTATTGGGTCGCGTATACACATACTTATACGTGGCTGTTTGATAAAAAACCAACGTATAAGCAACCCTATACATGACTTTGTACATTACAACTCATGTGTATGTCGTGGATAATTTTTTTTTAAAGGTTGCTGACTCAAAAACTGGTTTGACTCTTGAAGGATGGTGCTATAGTGGAGAGAAAGAGAGCATGAGGAGGTGGATGCTGGAGTGGAGAAAGATTCAGGGGCCCAAATGGCCTTAAAAATATGTGTGGTATACAATTTTTGGGCTCTCAAAGGTATGAGGGCTCAAGTGATATTTCTTTAGCTGCTTGTGAACTACTGGGATGCAGATAGTGAGAGCTTCAACCTTGATGGACAACCATTAATGATTGAAGTTGAGGACATCTATTTCTTGACGGGATTGTCACGTCTGGCTGAGGTGGTCAACCACAAAGCCTAGGGAGCTGGGAGTGGCATGAATATAGAGGATTAGATAGCCACTCATTGCATTGCAGGGATCGAGAAGGTAGGGAGCCAACTCCTAATCAGAGCGATCAACAATTTGAGCCTCAAGATTGTTGTCCTAGTTTTGACATGGATCACAGGATCGACCTCTTTGCACCAGGCATCGAGGCCACTTATGTTCTAGTCAGTGGAGTGCTTGTGACTGATGGTGTATGAATGGTGCACCTCACTGCTCGACAACATGAAGAGCCACCTGACAGACTGCAAACTGGGTAGTAAGAGGAACTTTGGGTTTGCTTCTATCCTTTGTGGTTTTTTCTTTGAGCGGGTTCTAGGCTTGGGACCTAGATTTGAGATTATTCTGTGTGGACTTCACGATCCATCCCGGGCACGATGGACCGAGGTGATGAGGTGATAGGGGGGTGGTAGGGTGCTGACACCCTACAACGATGACTTATTCTTCTGGTGGAGTCGGGAGGTGATAACTCTGGATGACTACCCTTATGCAATGATTAACCTCAGATGAGCTCCTGACATGCCATTACCACCAGGGTACGCCTACAGAGACATAGGTATGTCATAGTTTTTGGAATATTTCATTTTTTTCTAATTTTGTATAAGGAGACAATTTTTTTTTGGATAATGTTAAGTACTAACTAAACATGTGTGTGATGCAGACGTAGGTCCAGGATGTTCGGACATACTTCCACGACATCGTCGGAGGCACTGGGGAGATGAGGCAGCAGGAGGAGACGCGGATAAAGTGCTTCAAAATGTGCAGGGAAACCTGTCTCGTTTGACACAAAGGATTCCTATGGTTCAGATGGAGGATCTGTCGAAGGCTATGCGGCGACAGGTGGTAGGTGTGCCCCGTGCTTGGGTACGTCTCTTTTGGTGTCTCGTAAATGCCATAGTTTTCCATCATGACACTCATCCGACGCCATAGGTCTATATGTTATGACTATTGTATAATCGACTGTATATGTATATTGAGGGTGTCAACCCCAATTTTGTACTATAAACATCATATTTTTTGATATATATATAAAAACATGGATCTTCAGCTTAACTTATGTTACAATGTGTACATTGATGAAAATGTTTTCTTTGCTTTAGTTATGTGACAAATTCCAATCTAAAACAAAATTAACATATGCATCAGATACATAATTATAACTTATAGGTATGTGATGATAAGTAATAAAATCAAACTGTCATTCTAAAATTCGTACCCGTAGGAATCGTTGGAGTAGAGTAGGGTCACACACATAGTAACTGCCATTCAACTGACATACTACTAACTGGGAGTCCAGACAAACTTCTAATAAGCGAATACTATGTGAAATGGCATCGTGAAAAAGTTCTATAACGATGCTATATTTGTGGATGGCCCTAGGCATACACCACTTGAAGACACCAATAGACCCTCAGGTGAGTAAACACCCAAGCGGTGGAAGCCAAGTTCCATGTATGATGACTGGCCCCGTCTGCGAATCCTAAGTAGACTAAAGACTCCATTGACATCTTCCAACCAAGGGAAGCCTTGATAAGGAAGCCGAAGATAAAAATAAAGGGAATAGATATATACACTAAATTACATTAGTATACAGAGAGTTATGCCCAAGATTGGGGCTCAAGCGTAATAACTTTTCAAATAGAGTCCATTCCTGGGCTCAACCAACATGTTCCCTTCATAATATTCTAATTCACAGACTCCTTTTTCTAAGACACATCGCACGATATAGGGACTGTGCCAAATGGGTTTGAACTTTCCTTCCCCCATTGGTTCTTTGGCTTGATCATATAGAAGGACCAAGTCACCCTCAACGTACTATCGAGGATAGACAAACTTATCGTATTGGACCTTAACACATCTTTTATTCGCTTTGATAGTCGTAGATGTGTCTCGACACTGCTCATCTAGACTCTCTAGGTGTACGAGGCGTTGTTCAAGATCGAAAGTATCAGGTAGGAGCGGAACTGCCAGTCTAAGAGAAGGGATTTCACATTCAATAGGTAAGATCGACTCCACACCGTGTACTAACTAGAAAGGAGAAAAATCGGTGGAAGTCTTGACCGAGGTTCAGTATGCCCAAAGTGATGGATAAGGCATGACATGCCTGTCGGATTTGCTCTAGCTGAAAATTTTCTGCAAAATGGTCTTGAGAGACTTGTTTATGACCTCTACTTGTCCATTTTCCTAGGGGTAGTAAGGGGAAGAATGAACATGATTAAACCCCAGTTTAGGTGCTATTTCTTCCATCATTTCATTCTGAAAGTGACTGCCATGATCAGTGCCAATCTCTCTCAGGATTCCGAACCTGGATATAATTTGATTTAATACGAAGAAGGCGACAATTTTTGCATCAGATTTAACTATAGGCATGGCCTCAGCCCACTTAGTAAAGTAGTCTACGACCATGATAATGTGTTGATGCCGCCTAATCGAAGTTGGGTTGAAATCCACAAAGTCCACCCCCCACTTGGTGAAGGGACCAAAAGTAATGACTGGATGGAGAGGGGCTGGATGCGAGCACATTTTTCGAATGAACACCTGGCAGGGGTGACACTTCTTAACCGCTTCGATGCAATATTTAAAGATAGATGGCCAAAAATAACCGGGTCGTAAAATTTTCTGGGCTGTCATAAGCCCGGATAGATGACCACCATAAGCCCCACTATGGCAGTCATTTAGAATAGACTCGGCTACTTCGTGAGTTAAAAATTGACGCAATATATTTTCTACTCCTTAATGATACAGGGTGTCGCCGACGATATGATAGTTCTTAGCTTGGTATCATATACACTGTCGGTAATCTCGTGAGAGATGCTGAGGGAACTTCAAAGTTTGAAGATAGAAAACAATATCTCCATACCAGGGGTCTGACAACAAGACAAGGAAAATGTGTTCATCTGCAAATGAATTAACATGAATAACATCCTCATCTAACCGAGGGAAGTCAGATATTAACTCTACAAATACTAGTGATTTTTTGGACTTCACAGAAGTGAAATTGAGATCGAACTCTTGTAGAATGACAAACCATTTATTGTACTTTCCCCCTATGATACACCTAGTAAGGACGTATTGAAATGGATTGACATCGACAACCACAGTAGTTTTGCAAAGCAATATATAATGTCATAATCATTGGACTACATGAACGATAGCCAAAGCTAGCTTTTCAACATGAGAATATTTGAGTTTAGGGCCGACTAAATTTCGACTAAGATAGTAAATGATGTGCTCACGGAGCTTTTCATCCTCCCGAACCAACACCATACCAATCGTCTCTTTGGATGTGGCGACATAAAGTAAGTAATCTCTACCGTAGTCTGGAGACTTCAGCAGAGGTGTCAATACCAAGGATTTCTTCAAAGCATCGAAGGATTCTTGGGCTCGCTCATCCCAGATAAAAGGGGTGTCCTTCTTCAAGAGACACATGAAAACCTTAGTAATATTGGCATAGTTCACTATAAATCGTCGTAAAAAGTTAGCTTTCCCCTATAAACCTTGAAGTTGGCGAATAGTGTGAGGGGGAGGCAATCGAAGTATTGCCTCAACCTTTAACGGATCTACCATTATCCTAGTCTCAGAGACTAAAAATCCTAGAAGTCGACCTAACCTAACACAAAAGATGCATTTATGAGGGTTCAACCAGATGCGATAATGGCGACATCTTTCAAAGACTAGCTGAAGGTGCTTAGGGTGACCCACTCTCTTATGGGAGTGACCAGTGAGATCGTCGATATAGGATTTGAATATATGCTTGAGATCGTTAAATGCGAAGGTCATAACTCGTTGGAAGGTTGCTCCGACGTTTTTAAGGCCGAAAGGCATCTTTCGGTATGTGAAAGTACCCCAAGGGAAAATAAATGTCATCTTATTTTGGTCTTTAGGTTTAATCTGAATTTGGTTATACCCTGAAAATCTATCGATGAAAGAAAAAACTTCGCTTCCCGCACACTCATCGAGAATCTGATCGATGAAGGGTGTCGGGAAGTTGTCTTTAGGACAGGATTTATTCAGGTCACGAAAATCCATGCATACGCGGATGGTTCCTTGCTTTTTATTACTTGCTCCTCCTCCTTATCCAACATGGAAGGCTCGTAGAGTTTTACATTCTCCACATTCACTATTGAGTAAATGTACATGTATGGGGTAGACCGAGTCTGGAGGCGTTATCTCCCACCTTCTCCCATATCTCAAAAGGTCCATACCATAGAGCCTTGATCTTCTTACCATGACCCTGTAGTTTTTCCTTGTTCAATTATAACCAAACTTCATCTCCCACTTTGAATGACTTCTCAATTCTGTGTTGATCATGTCTGACCTTGTATTTTTCCCGTGATTTCTTCAACATCTCTTGTACTTGCAAATGGATTTGCCTAATCTTCTCAACAATTTTTTCAACTCTTAATGCATCTCTTGTGAGGTTCTCCCTCACTCCTCCTTTCTATCCATATACAACATCCAAGGGTGAAGGTGGAAAATATCTGGAGCAAGTTTCAAAAGGTGACTTACCAGTAGAAGTGTGGACTACTATATTATAAGAGTATTGTATGTAGATAATTTTTTATCCTATGTCTTTGGATGCTTCTAATTGTAACCCCTAAAAAGATGCACCAAAGTCATGTCGACTACTTCTATCTTCCCATCTATTTGTGGATTGAATGTTGTATATCTCTTCAACTTAGTGTCCATTTTCTCCCACAAAGTAGTCCAAAATGTATTGACAAATCTAGTATCCTTGTTTAATATGATGCTTCTTGGTATCCTAAAGTGCACCTAGACTTGTTCAAAGAACATGTTTTTTTTTTT